>JAEUWS010000203.1:0-53880 GCA_018524945.1 Podaxis sp. C-F-92630
GAGAGCCCTCTGTCGAACATGAGGAAGTGTCTCATGGTTTGTGGGAGACCTTCCAAGAAGGTCTCAATGAGAGAGTAGTCATCAGGGTGTACTGCCATATCTTGTGAATATCCCAAGATAGTGTTGTAATAGTGCTGAATCCCTTCTTTGGGATTGTACTTGACTCCTTTGAGGCTCTCATGAGCCTCATGCATTGATGTCGGTTGGATAAATCTGTCATAGAGCACTGTTATGATGCTCTTAAAGGTCCAATCATATTTACTATGATCTATACTAAGTACATGGTGAACGAACATTTCTTTCGCCTCTCCAACAAGGTAATATTGGAGAGTTAGGATTTGTAGTCAATCTGTAGCGGGGCTCTGTCCCCCTAGTCCCTTCATGGCAAAGTCAGCACAGAGACTTGTCATGAATGACAATAAGTCTCTGAATCGGTGACTTCCACCATACAGTTCCAAGCTCTTTTCTGTAGGGAGCTTGTTTAACAAAGGTTTATATCCTTCAGGGTATTCGATTGGTTGCGCAAGGTATTGGTCGATTGTTTGGTGTAAACGATCATACATGAGATTGTTGTAATTCTGGATGGATTGTATGATCCCTGGAGTTACTGACTCGTCATGTGCCTCTCTGACTAGAGAGTATTGATGAGTCCCTCGGTTTGGGGTTGGGAGTCGTGAGGTGTTATGCACCTCCGGCTCTTCTTCCTCTTCATCTTCATCTTCCTCTCATACTGGAGGGAGGTTTAGGAGGGGTTGTAGATTGTGCAGCAGGGGCAAGCTTTGTCCCTGTGAAGGTGGTTGTGATGGTTGTTGGGGTGGAGAGGCCACCCTAACTGTTTTGTGGGAGTTGGATGTTTGAGGCATCTTAAGAGGGCCTCCAAAGAATACATGGGTAGCAAGCCTTTGCTCCTCATGTTCTGACATGGTAGCTTCAATGGGTATGTGCCCATTGAATCTAACATACTGGTTGTCTATCATAGATGACCTGCAATTATGAATGTCTTTGTTATGCATTCATTGTAGAGCAACATGGTCACTCCATTTGTCAGTGTGAGGGGTTCACTTAACTGTAGGTAGTGTGAATGGTGTGCTCAACACTTGGATTGTGCCAGTGTTCAAATGAACACTAGTAGCTGAGGGTTGCTCAGCTTTGACATTTGATGTTGAAGCCACTGGAGATCTTCCATCAGCTGTGGGTTTGGCCATTGGTGATTGTGGAGCAGTTTGGCTTGCAATTCCAATTTTATGGGTTGCACTATTTGTTGCAAGGTAGTTGTTACCTTGTGTCATCATTCTCAGTGATGGGACACCCATTGATCCTATCCCCTTGGGAGAAGGGATAGAAGGTAGTCATGGCAACCATTGTGAGTTTGGAGTAGTAGTCTGACCCTGGGGGTCAGGTTGCATTAGTATATAGGGTGGTTGTTGGGTGTATGATGCCCCAGTAGTTGGGGCATGACATTGTGGGTGGTTTGCAAAGGTGTTATTTCCCAGAACAGTTTTGCCATCCATGACAGTGGACTCTTCAATAGTGAAGTGTGCAGTCCTAAGACTGTACCCTTGTGTGTGCTGACATTGTGCACTGAGGCACTCATTATATGCTTGATCTATTTCCCCTGGTTGCCAAGGTGCATGCAAGTGCACCACAGCTTGGGCAGTGTTTGATAGAGCAGTTGGTAATAAGGGTGCAATGTAAGATTGTGGTTGGGGCATTGCTGGCAGTCCATCATTATTGCATTGATGATGGTGCCCATGCACAGGGTGTTGTTTGGCCCTCTCAATTGCCTCATCAATTTTGGTGTTGAAGGGATCAAAGGTGATCCCATCATTGACAGAGTCAAGGATGTGCTCAAGGTATGTTGAATTTTGTATACATTGTGCATCAGTGTAAGGTCAGTTCATTTGACCTTTGTGGCTTGGGCCTTCTGGTAGGCCATGCAAAGCTTTGTTAAAGCTTTGATGTATGTGGTGCAGAATCAGTTGGAACTGACATTTATTGGGGAGTCAGTTTCCCTATATGATTCTGCTATGATCATCTCAGTGTATACCAACATTTGATGTTGGCATTGGTGTTTAATAATGCCATAGTCTGTAAATATAGAGTTGACTTGGTCTTCTAAAGAGACCATGTCATTAAGGGCAGGGGGAGAAAATTCCAGTGTTGATGGTTCAGAGTGTGAGCCATTGGATTGATAAGTTGTGCTTGACAGCATGGATTGTGCTGTGATGGGATGACTCAGTTCAAATTCAGGGAAGAGGGGAAGCTCCTCTGGAGCTTCCTCACTGGTGGTAGATGAGTCATGAATTGATGTGTCTGTTGTTGGGATGATGGTAGGGGTTGGGGGAGTCGGTTCATTGTGTGGTGAGGGGATGGAAGGGGGATGGGGAGTGGGTGGTGTATGTGTGTCTTGTGTGCTTGTGTTGTGCATCGTCACATTGAATTGCGTTTGCATGTCTTCAGACACATCGTAGTGTCCAGGGGGATGATTTATTGAGGCCATTTGAGTGGGTGAGGGATAACAGTGGGATTTGCTTTAGGCTTTAAGCACAATAATTGCATTTAATGGTTCACTTAGTATGTGCCCAAGTGCAGGGTATTGTAAAAAAGTGTAAGTCTCCAGGGGCTTACTTAGAGCTTTGACCTTAAGTTCACACCAATGTACAATAAGCCCGATATATTGGGATGTACATAGTGTAGGTATAAGGTCAGCTGTCTTGACGACAGCTGACAACAATGATTATAAGGAATGTATTTTGATGGATTGAGTAATCCATCAAGGTCGAAGACAAACAAGAATTAAATGATTAATTATGAATGAGCAATTCAAAATTGTAACAAGAAATAAGGAAAACATGACAGTAAGGGCTTGGCCCTTACAAATTTTCTAAGACACAATGTCAACTCCTACACATGGCTTGAGTGCAACTACACTAACATTGGACACACCAAATGTGTCCAATCATTGACCTATAAGGAAGGTCAACACCTGAGAGCTCAGAAGTTCTCTAGCACGACTACAAGTGGGTGAGAGAAATTGGGTTTCATGGTGAGAACAGATGACTCGCATGCTTAAGGTATGTGGCCTGCTTTGTTATGTTGATGGCTCACTGGCACCTCTGAATAGGGAAGAATGACTGGAGGACTATGAGACATGGGAGCATAATGACTCCTCTGCACAGCTCCTCATTGTTAGCAACATCTCTGAAGGAGAGATGATACACGTCAGTCAAGCTAAGACTGCACATGAGATGTGGCTCAATCTTGTTGCCATACATGAGTCCACTGGCCAGCAGTACGCCATTGCCCTACAATGAAGGCTCTTCCACACCTGTGCCCAAGATGACAACAATGTAAACAAACACCTTACAAAGTTGAAGCAATGTTGGGAACAGCTCAACATGCTCAATGACAAAGACTTCTGAGTGACAGATACCCAGTTCAAAACCATCATTGCTTCTTCACTCCCTCAGTCATGGGATACATTCCTGGACCCATATACTGGTCATCGAAAGGGTGTTGACAAAACAGATCCATGTAAGCATGTGCCATCACAGGAGCTCCTTGGGATCATCTGTGAGGAGTATACCCATCAAATGGCTTGTGCACAAGAGACTACCTACCAAGCCTTGACCTCTGACCCTAAGGGCCACCCACTGGTTGAAAGACTCTGAAACCCCACAAGCACCACCAGTAAAAGACTGGGAGAGAAGTGCAAACAATGTGGGAAGGGTCACTCAACTGAAAAGTGCTGGTGGTTGGGCAAGTCAAAGTGTAGGAACTGTGGATGTTTTGGTCATGATGAAGATGACTGCTGGGATAAGAAGGGTAAGTCCTTGCAAAAGAGGAAAGGTGGTGGTGATCAACCTGGATGGTCTAAGAGGGCCAAGATGTCACAGAAGGTGCATGTCATAAAGGCTGATAGCCCAGAAGGGGCTAGCCAAGAAGAAGAGATAGCTCTAGTTACTGAAGAGCAGGACATAGAGCAAAATGAAGGGTATGAATACCATGGTTTCAGTAATTGTACCACCAATAGTGAGAAACAAGATGAATGTTTGATTTACTATAAGTCAGACTGGCTAGCAGATTCAGCCACAACTTCACATGTTGCAAATTCATGAGAGGCATTTGTAACATATAAGCCTCTAGATGCCACTATAGTTAGTGGTGTGGGTAGTAAGACAGTTAAAGCTGTTGGTTGAGGAACTGTTGAACTTCGATCTGAAATAAATAGGCATAAATTTATGCTCAAACTTGAGGATGTACTACATATCCCAAGTAACCCACACAATCTACTATCCCTTGGAAGATGGGATAAAGCTGGTGGACAATATCAAGGAGGCAATGGAATGCTCATGTTGGCTACAAAAGACAGAAAAACTGTAGCAAAAGGGATAAAGATCTCCAGTAACCTATATAAAATGAATATTCAGGTAAAAATGCCTGGAAATAGTGATCTCAAGAAGAGATCAGCACCTGAAGTGTTCAGCTCTGAGGAAACAGCTCAAAGCTGGGAAATATGGCATAGATGATTTGGGCATATAGGCTATAGTGGGCTAAAGGTCATGCTTGAAAAAAAACCTTGTAGATGGGTTCATAGTTGATGAATGTACTCCACAGCCAGACTGTGTAGCATGTACAGAGGCAAAACAACATGTCCAATCCTTTTCAAAAGAAGGGTCCAATAGACCAACTAGACCAGGGGAATTGGCACATACTGGTCTATGGGGTAAATACCCTATAAGGTCAATAGGTGACTACCAATATTATATCAGTTTTGTTGATGATTCTACAAGATATGTCACAGTAAAACTTCTAAAAAGGAAGGATGAAGCTGTAAAGTGTATAAAAGAACACTTGACATATTTAAGGACTCAGGGAAAGAATCCTAGAGCTCTTCGAGCAGATAATGGCAAAGAATATTCCAATGATGAGTTGATCACCTGGTGCAGAAAGGAAGGGATCGAAATTCAGTTCACAGCCCCCTATTCACCATCTCAAAATGGTGTTGCTGAAAGACTGAACCATACACTCATAGAGTTGGCTTGGGCAATGATGGATGCTTGTAAGGTTCCAGAGTTTTTATGGGACTCAGCTGTCCTTCATGCCACCTATGTTCAAAATTGAGCTTATACAAAGTCATGAATAAAGACTCCCTATGAGTTATGGTATGGTGAGAAGCCCAATGTTTCTCATCTACATGAATTTGGCACACCAGTTTGGGTATTGCTACAAGGTCAAAATAAATTGAGTAAATTACAGCCCAAATCAAGTAAAAGGTTATTCCTTGGATATGATGATGGGTCAAAGGCCATCAAATATTGCAATTCTGAAACATGGAGGATAATGACCTCTAGGAATTTCTGTTTTCTTTCTCCACCTTCAGAAAGTCCCCCTGAACCTATGGCTATTATGCCATCTGATGCTCAGGTTGAGGGGGAGAGGGAAGGTAATGCCCTGAGATCAAATGGATCAAATGAAGGGGTTATTGGAGAAAAGAGAAAAAGGAATGTTTCAGATATTGGAGGTGAAGAAGGACCTCCAAGAAAGTTGAGGGACAAAGCCTGAATGAATTACCAATACCTAAATGATCCATTCCCAGATGAAGAAAAAACCAATGAAGTGGTTTTCTCATCTGCAGAAATCATGTATAATGTTTTTGCTGAAAGACCTCTAGCTAGTGACCAGCCAAAGACTCTCCAAGAAGCAATGAGATCCCCTGAATGGCCTGAATGGGAGAAGGCTATAAAGACTGAACTTGAACAACTCAAGAAGATGGGTACTTGGAAACTGGTGAATTGTCCAGATGATGCAGTCCCAATAGCCTGTAAATGGGTGTTCACCAAGAAGTATAACAAACAGGGGGAGCTGGTCAAATATAAAGCTAGATTGGTAGAAAAAGGGTATGTACAGAGACCAGAACATGATTATAATGACACATTTGCTCCTGTTGTCAGACTTGAGACAATTTGAGCAATTCTTGCAATGGTACCTAAACAGAAGCTGAAAGTACAGCAAATGGATGTCAAAGGTGCCTACCTAAATGGTAAATTGCAAGAAAAGGTCTACATGTACCAACCTGAAGGATATAGTGATGGAATGGATAGGGTATGCAAATTGGTAAAGACCTTATATGGGTTAAAGCAATCTGGTCAAGAATGGAACAAGGAATTGGATAGAAGACTCAAAGAAAGAGGTTTCACCAATCTCCTGTCAGACCCATGTGCATATATATGCAGAGATGGGGAAAATTTTGAGATAATTACTGTCTGGGTAGATGATCTACTACTATTCACTCCAAAAGATTCATTGATGATTAGTCTAAAAAGAGAGCTATCATCAATCCTGGATCTCACAGATATTGGAGAACCTTCAAAGATTGTTGGAATTGAGATTAACTTGAACTAATGACTCAATATTCATCTCCCAGAAACAGTATATCTTAAATCTCCTTCAAAAGGAAGGAATGGATGGAGCTGACTCAGTATCTATTCCAATGGATACAAAATCCAAGCTAGAGCCCAATCCAGAAGAGAATAAGGGCAATAAAAGTAATTCATATGCATCACTGATAGGTGCTTTGCAATATTTAGCAACAGCAACTTGACCAGATATTGCATTTGCTGTACACAGATTGGCAGCTTATACATCTAACCCAACAATGGCTCATTATACAGCAGTAAAGTGAATTCTGAGATACCTCAGTGGTACAAGGGATTATGGCATCACATATCATGCTGATGCTCAATGAAATGAAGTGGCACCAGATGATCTAAATGTCTTCTATGGATATGCAGATGCTGCCTTTGCCAATAATGATGACCACAGATCTACTTCAGGTTATGCATTCCTAGCAAATGGAGGAGCTATAACCTGGGGATATTGAAAGCAAACCACTATAGCCCTGTCCACCACTGAAGCTGAATATGTGGCTATCTCAGAAGCCTCAAGAGAAGCCATATGGTTACTTCACCTATATGGTGAGTTGGGATTTATTCAGACCCAACCAATATTGCTCCTAGGTGACAATGATGGGTCAATTGCAATGGCAAAGAACCCACAGTATCACAAAAGAACGAAACATGTGGACATCAGATGGCATTGGGTAAGAGACCTAGTGCAAGATGGACTAGTAAAATTGATTGATTGTCATGATCCTCATCAAACTGTGGATATCCTTACCAAGCCCCTTGTCAAACCTAAATATGAAAAACATGTAAAGGAGCTTGGACTATCCTCCGTTTGAGGGGGAGTGTTAGGATCACAAGGCTGTACATATGAGTAAGACAGTGTAGATATTTACTGTCTATGTACTGTATGAATAAGATAACACAGTATCACTTCTCTCTCACCTACCACTACCTTCCACATACGGAAACCATCCAGAACCTGCGCAACAACATCTCGACACCTACCAATATATTTTACGTCTACTGCTCTATCTCACTGCCCATAACACACCCACATGCTTTGCTAACTATGTCGACTGGAGTCACCTCTGGCCAAGCTTACGAGATCGCCAACTTCAAGGCCAACACCGTCATTGGCCTCTCAGGTGTAGCTGATGGATCCGGTACGTCTCTCCTCTCCCTACTTTCTCCGCATCTTTCAACCTCTTCAGTAATCGGCTATCCCTAACCATGGTGGCAATGGACTTTCAGCTGGATGGGCAAAACCTCAACTATCCGCTGTCTCTTCGGGCGAGTACCTAGGTTTGGGGGGTGCTCCCGCGGGTGGAACTCGCCCCGTTGTTGATGACGACACCCCTTTGAATGGCATATATGGCGTGACGAAGCCAATGCAAACACCTTACGGTGAGTGTAAATATGACCCCGCTTTTGCGCCGATGATGGGCTTTCTGTCGTTGTTGTTTTCTTGTCGCCTTTTATTGTGTTCCATGGCGTTCACTTTCCTGTTGTTAACCTGCGTCGCGTTCCAACGTGGTGTTAACAAGTCTCTTTTTGTTAGCATCTTCATCCCCTTTATCCATTACAACATTGACTCGTTCAACTATGGTGACGCTACCCTTGTACACCCGTCCAGCCTTGGTGGAGTTGGGAATGTCTTCGCCAGACTTGGAAAATTGAACGTCGTACGTGCTTTCCCTCACTCTTCCATCTGCAGGTTTCATCTGCTGATGTGGAGATCGGATGTCGGCTGGCCGTGAAATCGGCATCCGTCATCCTCCTCCCATTATCTCGATATCCGCCGATTTCGTTCCTCGACGACGCGACACACTCGGACCATCCATACGATGTCACCGCCTACTCAACCACTACCTTCCGCACTCGGAAGGTGGCTCCACAATGTCGACTACGGAACGGCACCACCAGTTCGCTATCCCATATACGTCTTTCCGACCTCCGATTACATTCTGAGAACGCCCGTTGTCCCCTGTGCCTGAGAATTTCGCAATGTTGGAATTCAGTATTAGGATGTTAGGAGACGAAGTTCCGAGGTGATGATGCAATGCTTACTTGTGACTCATTCTTTTCCTTTTCATTCTATTAACAATTTTTCTCATTCTTCTAGTATTTTCGGCTCGGACCTCGAAAGATAGGTAGCATAACACGTTGTAGCAGGTACGACGAATACAACTTACTTATCCCCCAATTTCCTCTGCTCTCTCCTCGCCCTCTGCTCTCTATCTCGTTTCAATTCGCAATCGTCTCCAACGCCAGACGAACGCTGGCACCCTTTACTATCAACCCCGAACTCGCCTCTTCACTGATGCATGTTTGATGTTGCAGCTTCAGCGCATCGAACAGCGCCCGTACCCCTTTCATCGCCATACCCCTCATCTTTATTCTTTTGGCTGGTTTATGAATATGAGAACCTCGTTGACATTGATTCGGACGGTTTTCGACTTCGTACCCTCGCTTCTTTAGTATAATAGTCGTGCTTAGTGCTTATTGCTCACTATGTTATTGTTTTTCTTACTGTTCGAATATACCTGGTACACCCTTCTTATAGCATCTGTGTTCTGACTCGATTCGGAACTAGAAACGGGACTGATAGTCAAGTAATCCTGCTCATTCTTTCGGATTGTAGGGCAATATGTAGTAGAACCTATGGTTTTCATGGGATACACCCATCAGCACTGCGCATTGTCCCATCACTTTTGATCCCACTAAGATAGCAGTGGAAATGTCATTCTGACGCAATGCAAAATCCTCGCGGAGTTGGCTGAATGGTTTTGGTTGCTTCTTAGTTAAGAAAAGGTCATCGACGGCAACTTGATCCTGATGCGTCTTCCTTTAGTTTACATTCAAATGGGATAAGTCCTCGGGTGGAGATACTCACGGACTTCTCTAAGGGCTGGTTTGTATAGGTATCGAAAGTGTCACCACGTGTAGAGTAAAACACGAATGATGGCATATCCTCCCTGACATCAACCCAGAATTGCTGGTCCCTGATATCGAGCCTCTTCAAAAGGCCCTCCCTCTGAAGAAGAGTATATCCCTGGAGTAAGGATACGCTCAGTTGGCTCTCAAGAGAGCTCAGGCAAACTCACCTCTCCAACGAGCCACTCCAGGAATGCAAGAAAGCGATATGAAAGGTCGGAAAACGCGTAACCGTCAACGAGGTTATCAAACCGGATCTCCCGAAGGACTTGAACCAGCTGAGTTGACCCATCAGTATCCGAGAGTCTGCTAAAGTGTGTCCCGGAAGGACAGGAAACAGAGGGACAGGGCCGAAGATGGTGGAAAAACACTCGTCGAGCATTCTTCCAAATATCATATTGAAATCGCCTATTGTAGTCATCCAATGAGGGCCAAGCAAGTTGTATTTTGTTTAGCCGAGGTAACGAACAATCTGCAAGATTGAATGTGAGTGGAAGTACCTATGAATGAAATCCAATACAAGACATACTCGCAATATTTGCTTGTTGCAAGATTTCAAAGTGACGTTGCCATAGAAAACCAACGATCTCCTCCATGTCTATCCAAAACCTCCCAGAAGCTTGAGGGTTGGAGAAATAATCAGCGAGTGAGGAGTGAAAGAGCTGGATTGGTTTTGAATAGGCGTTTTCAATCTTTGGGACAACAAGGAGCGGGTTTAGCTTTTCTAGGCAATTGTACGCTTCATGCTTGTTAATGCCAAGGATATTGCACAAGTACCAGAACGACACCCCGTCCCGAGTCCAGGACCCGAAACCATGCGGTAGCAGACAGAATCCAAGGATATTCTTGGCGATGTCAAACAGCTCCTGGGGCAAGCCATCCAGAATTTGCGTATACATATCATGGACAGCACCAAGGGGATTGTCCGCAAGGCTGGGAGCGGAAGAACTGGTGATAGCAGAGATAGCGGCTTTCAGGTGACGCATAGGGGGTGGTCTGTCAATAAAATGCGCAAGGGAGGAAGCAGCGATGAAAAGGCCAGAGGATGCTTTATGAAGAAGATCAAAGTCGTCGTCCTCTGGCCATGGAGGGTCTATTGTTCTATCCCTTTTCAGGATCTCGTTAAACCGGCCTCGGAGGAAAAGCCCGACATCATGGTGGGTGCTGCGACATTCCACCAGCAGGGAACACTCCCCGGATTCGTCGAACATATCCATCAGACGCTCTCCGTTACGACTGGCGATAACCCAGCGCAAAGGCGCTGAAGGGTGGTCGCGCACGAACTGGACGATGAGTTCGATAAGTTCCTCCTGTCCATTCTGATCGAAATATTCCTCGAGGCCATCAATGAAGATGGTAAGCGCACGGGGAGTTCCGGATTGCGGTTGCCCAAAATGCTTAGCGATCAGCTCATCAAACTGCTTACTCATATTTCTCGTTATCAGCCTCCAGTCAGCTTCAATAACCTTCTCCAGATGGTCCTTGTATGAGCGATCCTTCATTGCCAATTGGTATGCGATCGTAACCCAAAATCGCGAGGATCCATCAGAGAAAGACCGAAGTGTTGATTTAGAAAGTAACACCGTAGCGCCTAAATGGTTAAGTTCCGCCTGACGCTCTGCGAGAGTTCGAATGATAGCGGACTTCCCGACACCGGCGCGTCCATGCACGCAAAGGAGCTTTTGTCTTGAAGCCTGCTCGTCCAGCCACCTCTGGGCTAGGTCGATCGTGGATAAGCCAGTATCTTTGTAGCATCGCGGTGAGGAGCATGTATAAGAGTTGTATTCGACTCCAGGCAAGACATGCAACCCTAGCCAGTGCCAGGCTAGTGATATTCTGCCGTTAAGAGGGGATGGTTACGAAGACTCTCGTTGGGGAACTCACCGACACTAGCATGGTTCTCAATAAAAATTGAGTCGTTGATCGTGAAATTATTGGCATTTGGGAACATGGGTCCAGCAGATCGATAAGTAGCCGGAGGGAGTGGCAATCCTTGAACATGTCCGTCGGTTACATACTTACTAACCAAAGGGAAGGGTCGGCATACACACCATGTCCAACTGTTTCATTAGCGGAAGCTGGCCCTGGGTCGTGGGACTGGGACATGGTGGACGTCAGAGAAAGAGTCAGGCCACGTGTTGTACAGTGTTCGCAGTCGCTTCACACACACACCAATAAGATAAATGAAAAATACGGATTGCTTAATACCAGTTCACCGGTTGCGCCGACGTAGTGTCAAGGTGACATATCGCCCATCCCGTTTCTAAACTTGGGTTCAATTCCCAGTAGACAGCCACAGAAGACGCCTAAGGGAGAATGGGCAAGGTAACTTCAGATAATGACAAAATAACAACATAGTGAGCAACAAGCACTAACTAATATGCCGAGGGGACAACCAAGTCATAATGTTAATAGCAATGCTCGTGCAGTTCGCAAATCGAAAGGTGAACGAAAGAGGGTATGTCGACGAAGCGGTCACCGAGGTTTTTCGAGGCACTCTAACTGCAATGTTGAGCAAGGGTCAGTATACAACCATGGAGGGAGATATAGCAAGAAAAGCGCGCGTATGGGGTTCAATTTTCCAAGTCTGGTGAAACCTTCTCAAATTCGTCAAAGCTGGACAAATGTGCCGGGGGTAACATTGCCATAGGGGGCAAACCAAAATTTATTGTAGCGGGTGAAAGGGACGAAGTGCTACCAGGAAAAAAGCATTAGCACCACATCTGAAAACGCTCGATACAGGTTGAAGAGGGTACGAACGAAGAACTTGACGCGCAGTTGAATGTGAAAAGAAGACAGCAACGAACAAAGGCTATCACCACAGCAGGGACAGCTCTAAGGCCACCGGAAGGTGTTTCCTTTATCTTCTTCGCGCCATAAGATGCAATTCGAAGGTGTCGTTGTCAGCAAAGGAGCGGGTTCTCTATGCGGGGTATCTTTGATGTTTCGGTGGGAGAGAGATGGTAACCAGAGGAAGCCAGTGCAACAGTGGGGCGAGGCTTTATGCACCAGGGCAGACAGTGTGTATGTGCGTCGTCGTTGGTGAGCTCTAACCATGCTGGTTCATCGTGGGGGGACACCGTGCTTTGGATGTTCGTTGGACCACTGTCCTTGTTGGGCGGAAAAGGCAGGGTTATGCTCTACATAGGGGTGGGGAGCGTATGCCAGGAACGCCACGCATAGCCCAGGCATCCATCGAATGGATACAGGTACCGGGCGGCTTGCAGAACGTGAGCCGGAGAATGCCCGAATGATGGGATAGACTGGTTGACGCCAAATCCAGAGCGTATGTCGACGTGAACAAAGGTGGCGCTTGATTTGTTATGAACTGAACACTCGCCCCTTTCATCTCCGACCCGTCGTTGCCACAATTCCTACGAATATCCCCTCCCCTACCCACGACTCTCCACACTGCCGATAATCCCAAACATCAACCACACCTTCCCAGACGCAATGCGACCCGTAGTCAGTTCCACACTGACTCTGTAACTCTTCCGTTTGAATACTCCAGTTTGCAAGGTACGCTATGGCGGGCGCATCGTGGAGAGAAGGGGCATCATGGCCCCCGTATACAGATTTGTATGATTTTTGTGTGCGGATGCGAAGACGGTTATGGTCGTAGTTGAAGGGGAGTTACTGGAGAGAGGACGCGGGATCTCGTATGCCGCAATAACGGTGTGCGTCCAGACTCCGGCGTATGGCCACCGTTCTGACCAGTAACCCGGGCACAATCTGTGCTGAATAGACTACCAATCCAAAATTCATCGTAATTCCTGGATCAACGGTTCGGGACGGGAGACTCACAGTCAGTGAGGACATTATGTTCCACCAAGGCTAAACAACCCAAAAACCAATACCTCCACCCAAATGCGCAAACTTCTCCGCTGCGCCTTGCTCGAGCAAGTCCGAGTAGTCAACAACAAGCGGCACGACGTTCTTCACCGGTCCAGTCAACACAATGAGTCACCATCTCCCTTCAACCTCCTTTCCGCACTTGTTGTATTGCCTGAGCCATCCTCTCAAGTGCCCTCACCGTCCTCACACCATACTCTTCTTCCACGGGTCGCTCCGAAAACGCAGGGTACTTCCCATCCTGCAGACCCTCGACACCACCCAACCCATCCTCCCACATGAGTTTCGAGATCGGGTTTCTTGGCATATGGGCAACGAAGTCGCCCCTGGAAGGCTTTAGGACGTGCTGGGGTGCCATAGGCACGGAATGCATCAAGTGGCATAGAGAGACGAGTGTGTGTAGTTGATGCGCTGCCATGAGCTGTATGATCAAAGTTTTTTTGGTTAGGGGGAGATGACCGGGGGCGCCTATTATCCGTGCACCCGTGAGTTTATCTCGGAATAGTGCACTGGTTCTGCCGTTAGTCCACTTCACTCTCCACCCATGTAGCTCTGCGTCTTACTACACTGTGCCCGCCTCTTCATTATTCCTGGAGCCCCCGGAGCCTCTGAGCAGCCAAGCATCCCCACAAGGAGACCTTATTGCCGAATTTTCCCAAGAAGGTGGGGTCGATGCGACTTGAGGCTAGTGTTGTCGTGAGGCGAGGTGACACTTCAGTCACACCTCGTATTGTTGAGTTGTTACGAGGCGAGGTAGCGAGGTGCCAAGGTGACCTCGAGGTCATCTACCTCCAGCCGGCATTTCCCAGCCAATAATATTGGTAGATTGAAATTATGTTACGAACAGTATCTACTATTCGTTCTTGGAAAAAGGTACACTAGAGACCAAGTAAAAACCGTGTCTCCCAATTCAAATCTTCAGAATCAGAGGGATCATCATCGTCGACGTCGACTACTGGTTCCATAAGATCATCCAAGATGAAACTGAGACTCCCTGAATTGGGTCTGCCTTTGAGAAACTGTAAAATGCCAAAACAATGACCAAGCCGATTGTCTATACATTTTTTCCCTTTATACACATTCTGCTGGCCCTTGATTTTTGGTTGTGAGACAGGAGCTACATGGGGTATGCAATGCGGCCAAAGCTCAGGCATATCAGATTTGGGATGCGCAACGTCGGTATATTGAGGGTCAAAGCTGCATTAAACAGAATTTCGAATGCGATGAAGACGATAAACGCGACGCGTCTGTGTGATGTCATTCTCCACGTGATCCATAGGGACCATACTGACTCACGTCGTATTAAACCCAACTAAGGCCAACCTGGTTTCACCCCGCCATTTCGAGGTGGGACCGAGGTTGCAATTTTCGAGGCGAGCTGTAGCTGACCTCTACAACAGCTCACCTACACCTTGAGGCACTCCGGTGTGCCGGTTCTGCCCATGCCTCACGTGCTGACCTGACCATATAATGAGTTTGCCTGTGTTTACTTAGGATAACCTGGGATAACCCTATGGCACGGGCAACTTAAGCGTGACTGTTACTTCCCCCTTCCCCACCAGCATCGTTATCTGCGTGGGGACCTGCCCATAGCTTCAAGACTATCAATGACTGAGAGTCGAGCACTACCTCAACACCTGAGGGGTGAGCTACCATGAATCGTGTATGCTTCAAACTGTTTCCAACTGGCACTTACTCTCCGCAGTGGATGAGGGGACTCATGCACCTTTCACGTTAAAATCGCGTATGTTTCATGAGCCTCCAAGCCTCCTTTGAACGATTGACAAGCCACCTTAGCCCATCTGTCTCAATACATCGCGGAAATGCCAGCAGAGTGGCAGGAAGCATTTGAGATGGAAATGGCCCAAAAAAACGGGTCGTATTTCCTGCCGGATCCACCCATCGAATCGCCTCCCACCGCAGAAGCAAGCCAGGCCGACCGGATCCCGTATGGGCACTCACACGTGGAATCTACTCCCCGCAAAGTCACTGGTTCCTTACGCAAGATCGCAAAGGAGGTACATTTTCTCATCTCGTCTTTCAATTCAAGGGATACATTTAGATATTGTAGGCGCTCGGCGCAGTCGACATACCTAGCCCACGATTACAATACCAAACTCCAATCACGCCCACTCCTTCCGCTCTTGTTATTGGTGACGATCGTCTTCATATCCCGCCCCTGGAAGACTTAGAGGGCGATCCCTCCATGGTACAATCATCTTGTTGACTTCTCGTGCCCTTTCTAATCAAGAGTATGTGTTGGGACATCATAGGATCTCTCCGCAGTCGTCAGGATTAGTGAAAGGACTAAAAGATATGCCCCTCATGTTGGCGGATTCTCTGACGTTTGGATCGGGTTGCTCGAAGATGGTGTTAATAAGCCAACCAAGGTCGGTGTTGCTTGCCAAAGTAAACAGTCAAGCGCTCAATTAATGTCCTGTGTGAAGGTTGCTATCAAGGTCCTGCGACTACCTACGAACACAGGGCAGAGTAGTCGGCAGGCAGATCTCGAGCTTGAAGCTGCCCGACGGGTTAGTTAGCTTCAACAATCCACAAAGTGGTCTCACCATCTGATGCTGTTGGAAAGCATTTGAACCGTGAAGTACGCGTATGGAGAGGCTTGAACCACCCAAACGTTCTCAGATTCCTTGGCCTTTCCCGGGAGCTTGGGCACCCTGGTTGTCCTGCTCTCATTTCCCCTTACTGTGACCACAGCACAATAATAGATTACCTCAAACGCTATCCGGAAACAGATAGAATGCTCATGGTGAGTTTCTTTTATTCTATGTCTAGCTGGATGCTTATCCGCAAAATTTTGGGACTGCAATGAATAGTTACAAGGCATAGCTCGAGGCCTTGAGTATCTTCATCAAGTGAACGTGGTTCATGGGGACATCAAACCAGTGCGTAGGCTTGGTTTACGTTAATACACATCCGGATACTCAAGGTTTCCTGATAATAGAGCAACGTCCTTATTGATGATTCAAGGAATCCACTTCTCTACGACTTTAGCCTGTCCAGGATCCTCACCCATAGGGGTTTCGATGAAAGAGACTGGATGGGCCCATTTCCCTATCAGGCTCCGGAGCTCTTGCGCGGGGAAGTGACCCCATCGAAGGCTACTGACGTTTATGCATTTGCCATCTCTTCTTACGAGGTTTGTCCTTGCCTTTGAGATCATTGCATTAACTATGACGCATCACAGATCTGGGCAAATAAAGAGCCGTACAAGGGCCTCAACGACGTTCAAGTCATCGTGAATGTTTTGAAGCTGGGAATGAGGCCTGAGTGTCCTGACCCACCCATCCAGGGTCAGGATGTCATCTGGCCAATTCTACAAGAGTGTTGGAGGACCAAGGCAGATGAAAGACTGGCTATGCAGAAAGTAGTACAGAGATTGCAATTGTAAGACTGTTGTACACTAAACCAAGATTCCTTGCACCCTTCTTTCAGAGTTGAAGAAAGGGCCATCATTTCTAATCCCACACATTTGATCTGACATTAGTATCACTCATGAATTGGTATATGAACCTCATCAATGCACCTCCTAGTCATCACCCTTTCTTTGCCTTCAAACCATCCCACAAAACCATAAACATAACCATCCCAATCCCAATCAACACAATCTCTACACCTGTATACACCATCATCCCAACCTTCACACCACTCCCGCCCCACACAGCGCCCGAGACACGCCCAGCATACATACTGTACTGAATTGCCAATGATAACCAGCTGTTCCAACTCGGTGGCAGCTGCTTGCTCAACAAACTAACCGGAACCGTGCTCGCAATATTAAACCCAAGCGCAACAGCCCACCAACAGATGAAGACACTTGCATAATTGATCTTCCCCGATCTCAAGAGTGATAGGAACACTAAAAGTGCGGAAAAGCCCAGACAAGAGCCAAGTGCGAGAATCTTGCGGTCCTCAATGCGGCGGATGAGGAAAACGTTGAGAATGAGGAAGGGGAAGGCTGTGATTCCGCCGAGAGCGATGAAGTTGCCTGTGGCAGTGGGTGACCAGTGGAATTGGGGTGTGGTTGCGCCGAAGACAGGGAGGTTGGCTTCCCAAGCACCGAGGATGAAGAAGCAGGTCATGGCGAACCAGCACATACAAGCGAGGGCACCCCATTGACCAGGAGTCATTTTGTATTTCTTGAGGAAGGAGAGTTTTGATTTTGGGTCGGGTTGTGGTGCGGGATCGGAGGTAGGAGTGTCATTGGGCGGATCGGTTTTTTCGCCTGATACGGGTTCGGTGAATGTCGTTTGGACGGGAGTGGGTTGTGAAGTCGTAGCTGTTTGGTTTGGAGAGTCTGGATATCTGGCGTCCGGGGGGATGTCGACGTAGAATATCCGGACGCAGACCCAGAAGCAACACCAAACTGCAGCCATAACCCATGCCGGACTAGTGAAACCATTGAATACCGAATTCTTGAAACCAACTTTGTAAAGGAGACCGCCGGCGAAGGGACCAAGACTCATACCGAGTCCTTGGCCAATAACGAGGAAACTCGCGAGGGTGGTACGACGACGGACGCCGACTATTCGAGCGTCCGAACAGTAGCGTTTACAATACATCCACATTGTGAATCCAAAACCGTTGACGATGCGCCCAATTAGGATGAGATATAAATAATTGGCCCGGTATGCGCAGCCGTAGAGGACATGGCCGAGGATTGATGCTGCGCAGCTCACATTGAGGGGAAGGGTGTAGCCTCCTGTAGTGAAGCGTATCGTCAAATCCCATTGGTCACGGTTAAGCGAGAGTGATGTGCTTACCTCTGTCATACCGTAACAACGGAATTAGGGCAAGTGCGGAGATGACCGTCGGGATTCCGATGACAACGCCAGAGAAAGTCGAGTCACCACCGAGGTGTTGTGCGTATTCGTTGGAAGAGGAAACGATGATAAAGAAGGAGACCTGCCACGAAAGTTGTCGAATCAAATGATGAAGGAAAGCCCGTGGCGTACCCACCTGGAGTAGAAGATTGCACACAACAACGATGACAAGTGACGAAATCTTGGGAAGCTTGAATTCCTCGGGATCGATCAACGTATCGTCGCTGGAACTTGGGAGGGGGGTCTCGAGTTGAGGCACTGGCGCGTCCCCTGAAGTTGGATTCGACAAGGGTATGTCTGCTGATATCGCAGGGTCCCGTAAAGGAATTTGGGTCAATTCGGATTGCATTTGTTTGGCAGCCACTTGCAAAGGCAGGAGACAGGGATCAAGTTCTCTTTGGTAGGGTAGTGGCCAGGACTTTCAGGCAAAGTCCTCGATGACTGTTGGTAAGAGGAGGAGGGACGAGGCAAGCGACATATGCGCTTGTGCGGAACCCGGATATATCTATAATTGAGGCGGGGAAAGAGAGAATCGGAACGCCGATGGAAGGGCCGAGGATTGCTGCGAAGACTATGCCGACATGAAATTTGTGTTATAGCCCTTGGGATTGTAGTCATCATGGCAGGTGATGAACTCTGTCAGTCACTATCACTATCTCCATAGGCGATGCTGCAAAGAATCTTGTGGTGGCTCCAAAGTAGGAAATAAAGATAAAAGGGCGCTGGAAATATCACCGGCAATCCGAGTCAATTGATGCAGGGTTCCAAAATGGGCCGTGAGACAGGTCACCTTGCCCACAAAGACGAACCATGAAACGCAGTGGGATGTGCGCAGGGTGGGCAGCACGCACATAGACGATATAACGTCGCCGTACTTTTGGTAAATGTGATGCTTTACACGCTGGATAGTAGTCATCAATTGCCGCAGACAGCAATGTCGGCAGGCAGCCTGGTCACACGCGTCAAGATATCTGATGACCCACGATGTGCATCAGCTTCTCACTCCAGCCCGCATTATTTCTGCTCTAAGCAGCGTTGAGTGTTCACCCCTGATCTACGCCTACTAATCTTTGGTGTCTGAATCAAATACAATCTTGCAGCTGTATCGCAGCGCTGAAGGAATGGAAGATTTAGCAGAAAAATCCATGAGTCAGGATGAGGCCGGAATGCAGCCGAAAAAGGCAGGCGGTGGCTCGGTGCCGGCCGCGGAGGGTATATAGGGGCAAGTGAGGCAACCAGGCCCTTGCTTTCTTTCCACACCCAGGTCCTCATCGTCCAGTCCAATATAAGCGTTGTAGTGAGCCACCATGATAGATGATGATATCCAGTATCTAGGCTCTCGTATCAAGTCCAGAGACTCTCCGCGCTACCCACACCGCATCATCACTGGTATGCTCTTATCGCTGTGTTGTCTCTTTCGCCGCCTGATGTAATGTGCAGGTGTTGCACTGCGCATTGAGAAGTCAGACGAAGGCGATGCCCGTGTTCTTACTTTTAACAGAGATAAATCATCCACTGTCCATATCGGCCGCCGACCAGGCACTGAGACCGAGTCTCTGTCGCTGGATCAGGAGAAAGGCAGGGCCATGTTCCGCTGTGCGGTTGTGAGTCGTAGGCATGCAAAGATTGCATTCTCGGACAGTGGAAATGTATGCGCCTTTGCTTCCGTTAGCTCGCGTCACCAGCTCGCTAACAGCTACCAGGTATATCTCATCGATCTCGACTCTCACCATGGCACGCACCTCCGTAAGCCAAGTGAAACTTCATCGAGGATGTTGGAGCCTGAAATCCCAACACCACTCTCTGACGGAGATATCATTACTTTTGGAAAGTCTGTCGGCAGGAACGAAGAGATGGTCAAGCCTGTCGTAGCCCGGGTCCAACTGCTATACAACGGACTATCTTCTTCCACCATCAAGCCCTTGGTGGTTCCCGACAGCTCCCCCTCGATGAGTAACAGGTCTCATTCTGGCAGATATGGCCTCCATTCTCCTTCATCGTCCTCATCTGACGAGGCTTATAATGGCCAGTCTGATGCATATTCGGATGTGGAGGAGATTCCTCCGCCAGCGTCTTCCGCACCTGCTGTTCCAGCTCCGCAGAAGGATTCATCATCTAAATCCGAGTTTCATCTCAGTCGCGCTTTTGAAGCCCTCAAACGTCTTTTACCACCCACTTCTATTCCCCCCATCCCATCTAGCCCTCCCCGCTGCCAATCCTCACCGAGGCTAGAGGAGCAGTCTCCCATCCATTCCACCTCCGCGTCGCCTTCTCCTGCGTCTGGTTCTCCCTCAGACCTTCCTCCTTTCTGGTCTCTCCCAACCAACTGTTCGTCTCCTTTCCCTCTGCTCCCACGGTACCCTTCCATCTCTAGCGTCGACTTTCCGGAAAACTTCTTCAGGCTTCCTCCTATCGATGCTTCCAATACTACCAATGATGGCAACCGCTCGCGATCAGAATCACCTATGGATCTCGCCAGCCCTTCGCCTCCACCAGCAGAACAAGAACCTCGCATCGTTGGTGCATGGTCCGATTATTCCTCGTCATCATCATCATCCTCAGAGTCGGAGCCTATTGCTACGCCACCTGATAACGTGCATTCTTCTAACGGTGCTGCGGATATGCCTTCTGCGGTGCAGCATGATGAAGTCCGCGAGGCTGAACAAAGTGCCGTGGATGAAAGCGTTTCTCCACCTCCCTCAGTCACAGAAGAGAAGGAGAAAGAAGCAATAGATCCATCGTTATTCGTCACCAAGGTCGAGTACGAGGAGCTCAAAGCCAAATATACGAGGCTTCAGGTAAGTATAACCTCACTTCAACTTACCTTTATTGTCTTCCTTCTGCATCCTTGCGTCTTTTCGGCACCCTCACCCACTTCCTTCCGTACACAGGACGAGATCAACGACCTTCACGTCCAACGCCGAAAGTACAAATCCAAGTTCAACGCCAACGTGCACACCGTCACCGACAAATTCCACGAAATCGAAGAAAAGATGAACGACATGAACGCGCAATACACTTTATTCGCGGACCAGATCGAGAGCATCACCTATGGAGACGTACCAGACCTTCAGGCGCAGATCGACGATTTATTGGACCAGCAAGGCATAGGACGGATGGAGGTGGATGAGTTGAAGAAGAAGGTCGGCGAGTGCGCGGAAAGGATTGAAAAGGCCGACAAAGAGAAAGAAGAAGGGCAGTTGGAGAAAGACGCTGAGGTGAAGGAGGAGAAACAAGAGATCCAGAGGTATTTAGATACTTTGAGAGGCCTCATTGAAGGTACCCCTCCGCTTCTAATGCTCCTTCGGCTGGTTTTGCTCACCGTACCCCGGGTATAGAAATGAAAACGTTGCGAAGTACGACGGAGCAAGAGGTCAAATCCGAGCTCGAAACTCTCCGTCAACTACGTGAATCTGTTCTTAGAGAGGTTCGTACCTCTACCCCATTCTGCCTTTCTATATTCACGCAAAATATGTTTAGACTACCGCATCCACCTCATTAAAGCGTAAGCGCAGCGCCGAAGACGAAGGGGACCCGGACTCCACCGACGAAACCCACACCTCTCCCGTGTTGAGTCAATACGAATGCCTTGCAGATGGTGACGCAGCGATGTCCCCGACAGCACCATCCCAACCATATGGCGTCGAATTCCAGATTTATCAACCTCTGTTTGATCGGCCTTCGCCTCGCAAACGTGCACGCAGATTCGCGTCTATCGCTGCTCAGACTGTGACTGCTGTCACCATGGGCGCTGTCGCCACCTGGGTCGCCTTAGCTTTCTCTTAAGCTCCTCTGACCTGGACCGCTTTTGCTTCTGGTCTTGTAAGCCCGATATTTTACGGACACCCCATTTCCCTTGACTCTCCTTTTTGCGTTATGTTGTATTATTACATTTTTTTTCTCTCGTTTCTTTCATTGTACTCACACTCCCTGTCTCCCTCTTTCTTCCCCTCCTTTGCACAGGCATACAGGTGTAAATTAGGTAAGAAGCTGCATTGTTGTACTCGAAGGTCCCACGAGCTTGTATGTATTATCCAACCCGTTAGCTGTGTATGTACCCACACTGCGCTACTTCGTCAGTATGTAGTATGGTAGTGTGGTTTTCCTTAGTCTCTCCGGCTCAATCTATAAATGAGATCCCAGAAATACGTCCGACGTTTGAATAAATAAATATGCGGAAAGCTATTGATACATTTGGACAGCCCGTCCTTGCAGAAAACGAAAATATGAATAGAAAAGAAAGAGGGTATTATGAACACCAGAATCTATCACCAGGCAATACAGCCCTCCTTGCAGGGGGGGTACCGACTAAAATTTTCATCATCAGACTTTAGGAAGGAGTAGAAGGGGCACCCTTCCCGGGAGAGCCATATTTCCTCTTCATATCCCTCGTCAATGCGCGCAACATCGCAACCGTAATCTGTTGAGGCGGTGTCCCAGAAACAGAGGCAGAAACAGAACCAGGCGCTGGGGTTTCAGTTGGGGCAATAGAAGTGTTGCTGACGATGCTCGGCGAGGGCGAGTGATTGCGACCATTCACATAAGGCGTTGCAGGCGGACTGAGTTCACCCGCAGTCGAAGTGACTGATGGTGTAATTTTCATGCGCTTGGCTTCCGGTCTGTGAAGGTTACGAGCAACGTCAACTCTTGGCCAAAGTTACGAAAGGGGAAGCAACGTACGAAGCAGCCTCAGTCTCCTCCGACATCCCTCTCCGTTTCGGTGACCTCCGTATGCTCATGTTCAGTGCCAGGTTCAGGCTCTCCTGGAATGGCTGGATAGCAGATTCAAATAGCTCAGAAGCAGCTTTGAGATCGATGAGCGGTATGTGCTGTTTTTCTTGGGGCCTAATATTGGCGTGTTTTTCGGTCCGGACGACGGTCAGATTTAGGAGGTGTTGGATGAATGTTCTGGCAGGGAATTCTGCATGATCGTTTGAGTGAATTTTGTGGGATGGACGGGGGGTGACTTGAGCGTACCTTGGCCAATATTAATATGAGATTGCAGATCTATTGTGATATTCTCCGTGTCGCCGTCGTCGTTGGTACGTGATAGCCAGGTAAAGGCGGCTTCATACGTAGTGCTAAAAGGGATCTTCATAAGGATATCATGTAGGGAATCACTGGCAGTCAACGTACTAGTTGTTGTGTGTGGCCTTGACGTCAAAACTCGGAAGGAGGTCCCGTTTTGGTTTCGACAACATCGCAGAAACCAATGCTCCCATCTTGTTCAACAACCCAATCGTTGCTTGAACAAGATGTCCATAGAGATACCAATCAACTACCACGTTTGTCAGCCGGAGCTCGCGTAGCAAAAAGTGCGGTAACCCACAGTATCCATTGGCGGAACAGTTATCAAGCCACTCAATGAGGAAGTTGTTGAAATCATCTTCAAACGTGCTGAAGATGCCTGCGTACCAGCCTCAGCAATCTAACTAAGTAATAGAAAGAAGGGGAAACGCACCTTGAACAGTCGTTAATTTTACCAATCGCCCCTCAAGGTCCAACTTGGTTTCCTGCAGCACCCCGACCAATGCCGATTCCAGACTTGTAATGACAGTGATACCCAGTGTTGCATATCCCACTAGGATTGATTCGTTTACATATTTCTTAACCTTGATAAGAAACCGGCTGTAAGCGACGACGAAAATGGTGGCATGACAACAATCCACAAACCATGTTCATGAAATCAGGTGCAGGTTCCGCTTGTGATGGATCACCAGTGCCCCAAGTCAATATCAGTAATGAAGGCACATAGTGACGTTTTGGCGAAAGGGCGTTAATAATGTCGCGAAGTCGTGAGCAGTCGTCAAGGATGCAGTATTTTCTATTCAGTCGCTCGTCAACTCGCCAGCAGAAGAAAAGACTACGCGAACATACTTTTCGATGTCATCCTGAACGTGATCTGTCGGCGTGCACTCAAACACAATCAACCCCGTGCTCCAGTCCTCCCTTCCACCGCTCTTCTGCTTTCCTTTCCCGTTTCTCTTTACCCCCTCCTGAGGCTGATCTAGGTCGGGGAACAAAGGAATCTCGAAAATCGACTCTGGAAGCCACCTCCCCGACTCTGGTACACCGAATTTAGTCTGTAACCAGATTGCGCTTGCATTATCCTCCGGATTGACCGACAACCACACGTTCCATGGCTTCCGTGCTCTCATTCTTGCATGAACATGCGTGCGAATGATGTTGAGGTACGATCCCTGCTCCCACCTCTTCAGGTTCTCCTCCCGATTCTCCTTTAATCTCCTCGCTATCTCCTCATCTGTCTTCGGTTCCTGATAAACGTTCGAAATCCGTTTCTTCCTCTGCCTTTTCCTACTCGGTGACCCATCCATACTCTCGCCCTCTATCACACTTTCACTTCCAACGGACGGCATCCGCCTACGCTTCTCCGTAGCCCCAACACGAGCCGCCTTGAGTGACTGAAGCGACTTCAGCTTGGCACGATAAGCATCAGAACGCTCAACAGCCTCAGCCCAAGCCACGATATCCGCCAACCGTTTCCTCCACTTCAACCAAGACCTCTTCAGCACCATCCTCTCTTCAAACGCTCGCGCTTTAGCTTTCAACTCCTCCCGCGATGGAACTACATCTGTCTCTATGGACACTGATGTCGAAGGCACAAGTGCAGGCGGAGTCACAACCGCAAGTGTTTCCTGCGCCTTCCCCTTATCTTTTCCCAACAACGCCGACGTGAGTAAACTCTGACTGCTGGCGCCTTTCACCGGCAACTTCCTAGGCGAGAAATTATTCACAAAGCCCAAATTTGATGCGCTCGGCGACGGCATTTCCAACGGACTCAGCACACCCAATGCAGTCCCACTTCCACTTCCACTCATACTAGCCTGAGGTGTCACGGGCGAAGGGGCATTACTCTTCAAGTATCCGAGGATAGGATGCGGAATGGCAATACTGGATGAAGGCGTCGATGGGAGGGATATGGGTACCTGTTTTTTTAGTGGAGGTGGCGCAGCGGGTGAGTCAAGGACAAGGGTGGGTTGCGACTCTAAGGACTGTGGTTTGGGCGTTGAGGGGATGGGTATTGGGACTGGCGGTGGCGCCGGCGCAGGTGTTGAAACATTTGTGTCGATTCTAAGAGGCGGCGTGCTTGATTTTCGTGGTCTCAACTTTGGAGCCGTGTGTATAGAAAACGCAGATGGCGGACTAGTGGCTACGCCAGCATCCACCCCTGGTGCACCGGACGCAGGGAATGTCACGCCATTAATCGTAGGCGTAGTAGCAGGAATATCGATCGGAGGTGCTGCAGTGGTTGTCGTAGGTTGTGACGGACTACTAAAGAATGACGGCGCAAACGACGGCGCAGCAGGATTTAGTTTTGAAGGAGGTGTGTTGAAAAATGAGGGGATCTTGGCAGCTTCAGATTTGGGCTGAGATTGAGGTTGAGGAGGTTGAGCTATAGAAAAAGATGGAGGTGGGGGAGGTGTGCCGAAGAAGGATGCAGGGGGAGCCACTGGTGCTGTTGCGGGGTTCAATGTTCCATTGGTTTGTGGCTGAAGAGAACCTAATTTTTGAGGTATAAGGAAAATGAACCAACTGGCATAGCGAATGACATACTAGAACCAAACGTAGATGACGAAACCCCGAAGAATGAGGGCGGGGGCGACTTTGAGAGCTCTGATACCTCATGAGTGGTATCTCCAATGGGAGGTGCGTCGGCCAGGGACCTACGCGCCGGTTGTGGGGGTGGTGGCATGCCAGTACTCAATGGAGGTGCGTTCCCCAGCGACTTGAATACGGATTGTACCTGCCCCGCCTGGGTAGTTGGTCCCGCAGGCTTAGGAGCCGATGGGAATACATGCCCGAAAACCGATGTTGGACCTGAGGATGATGTCGTCCCGAAGGTCCCACCTCCAAAAACATTGGTGGTTCCAGTGGAGACACTAGCCAGAGAGGCGAAGGCAGATGTCGCCACTGATGGTGCTGGTTGCGAGGGCTGGCTGAATATCGAGGGCGGTCCATCTGGGAGGCCGAATATAGTTGTGGGTGGTTGCGGAGGCTCAGGTTGCGGTTCCTCCAAATCATCCACCTCTTCATACCTGATGTCCTCTTCTTCCTCACCCACTTCCATATCATTTCCAGGAGGATATACTGCTTTCCCATCAATGATATCCGACAAACTGAGGTCACCGCGAATGGCTTCAATATCCTCAATGGTGTCCTTTCCAAACAAACGCTCAAGGATACAAGCCACCAGATAGATCATGACAACACTTCCCTGCTCTCGTAACACGCCTGCTAGCTGACCGAAGATCTCCATCCCTTCCGCGTCAACGACGAGTGGAGATACTTTGGAGATTGGCGCGCTTTTCCTCTGAACATGCAGACGGAACTGGGTTGTGAGTTTGAATACAGGGTGTGAGGTAATGTGCTCGGGTATTTCTTCGTGGCGTTCCTTTTGATCCCGAATGTGGATCAGCCGGTGATAAATTCGCATTTCGAGTTCAGTTGGTGATTCATAACGGCCGCGCTGTTCTTCATAGAACTCTTTCAAGCTCTGTAATGCTGTTACGGAGTAGTCGGTACCAATAGAAACGGGAAGGAGGATGGGACGGACTGTTCATGAGTTGTTGCTCTTCCAGAGCAATTGAAAACCCGGGTTTATCCCTTTCGAAATGCAACGCCAGAATGTGGAAGCGAACGCAGCGATCGTGACATTCGATTGCTATTGGACCGGACTCATGCTGCATCGTGAAGTCACTTCGAACAGCCCTTGAACGATCACGAATGAAGGTATAGGTTTGTGAGAATCCGCCACGAGGAAGAAGGTCATGAAACAGGTAATCCAGTGTTCTCTGTCCCATTGTCGGCATTTCCCAAGGGTAATTACTCTTGATTTAAACACCCACCTTAAGAACTTTAGGAGGCCGCAAATCTGAGGGCAGAGTTTTATCACCAGCGGCACGTTCATATATTTTGACAGCTCGCTTGTGATCCACGCGTTTCGTACCCGGAATCTTAGAAGCGGATCAGCGTAGATTTGGATACAGGATTCAAGCAAAGACGGGACGTACGGTTTCCCATTCGGACAGGTTATTCTCCCTCTCTCGCCTATATCGTTCAAACCGAGGACACATATCCATGCAAGTTCCAACCATAGTGATGGCATCCTCCAGGCGCTTTGGTACAAGGGGATCGTCCATCTTCCCTTCTGCGATGGCCTTCTTCCTCTCAATCTCCCGCGCTTTAACTAACTAATTGAAAGCGTCAGATTTTCCGCAACGATAGGACGGTCCTTACTCACCTCTTGGTAGAATCGTTCTCGTTCCTCCTGGGTCTCGAGTTCTGGTTCGTTGATGTCCGGAAATTCAAAATCCGTAGCATAATGGTCTTCACTGGTGTCGTCCTGAACATCCTCCATTTCCTCCTCGACATCGGTATGCGTATCAGGTTCTTGGGCCTGCGCGACTTCCTTCGGCTTGGTTATCACAGAATTCCTGAGCGTCTGGTTCGGGAATTTACGACCTCCTCTCCCACGTCCTCTTCCCCTAGGTCCTCCGCGTCCACCACCTCTCTCCCATCGCTCGCCGTCTACATGGCTCGGTGTGCTTGTGACACCCCTCGACGAAGCGTCCGGTGCTGTCCACTGCCTATTACGTGAGTGTGGTCGTCGAGAGCCCGTTGGCACGTTAAGAGCAGCGCCTCGTATACGTGGGCCGTGGTTGTGGATGGTGTTCATTGGGCTCAACGCCAGCCGCGCTCTCCTCACAAAGACTCAAGCAGGCGTCTTTGTTGCCCTTCACCCCTGAGAACAAATAAAGAGTTGTTGCACATCATCTTTAATAACAAACAATGATTGCCGAACTGAAGGCCTGATGGCTGCTCTGCTCCACACTGCTGCTTCCTTACGGGAGCTTTACATTCTCCTCCTTCCTTTATCTTCTCCCGATGGCAGACAGTGCCATTGGTATTTGCGTTACAGCGTGCTGCCAGATATGTGCAGGAATCCTTTTCGACTTTGCATCAATCCGTGGGTCCAATTCCGATGGTCGTGACCCATCCCATTAATGTAAGCGCCCTAGGCCATTCATGCACCAATGCTGCGGAATGTTGCTCCCCCTCAAAGAATAGCTATAACCCGCCAGAGGGGGAAAGAGAACCTCTGATTTCTGAGACACAACAACCCGGACGACAACCTCCTATGGTCGTTGCGGAATCGATACCAGAGCGCTCTAGCTCATGACGTACATTAAACATTAGGTTCGTCTTAAGTTGCAATAGGACACAAGTAAACCATTGACCTGACGTGCCGTTATTATCATCTACATTTGTCAAAGCCATGCTTGGTTAGATGTAACATGATTATCAAGCTTCCACCTAGGACAACCGACGTTCAGCATTTTATGTGATCTGTAGCCGAGCAGAATCCATCAACAACTGAACCGTCCATTTCCACCAGCAAGTTTCGTCAGTTCTTCTTGAATCAGTCCTTGTAAGCATTATCACATGAGGTTATTGACTTATTGCTTTGTCCACCGTCAAGTGTTAAACTTATGTGTCCCGGGCTAATCTACAAAATCCTATCATGCAGGTATCAAAGAACGGCTACATAATGCAAGCTGAACTACATAGTACGCTTCACCCATTGTCGAGCTATGTGAGCGGTTCGTGCTTGGCCTCGTACACAACCAAGTAAATATGAGTCACGAATCCTCATCAATGGCGCTCCCCGGGAAGCAATGTTCCCTACGACTCAACGACCTCGAATCTTGACGACGTTGCAAGCTCGAGCCAGGGTCCATCGCGAATCCAACTGGGAATATTACTCGCACGAGGTGAGATGGTGGGTGGAGAAGAAGGCGCGTGTAACACATCGCTTCCCCGGACATCAGTGATTGGTGGGGGCATCAGAGGAAGGTCGTCCTCGGCAACAGGCAACGTAGGCAATGGTGTCTCGTACCTATTGAACCCTGAAGGCTTGACATGACTCCGAAGCCTCTTCGTCGGCCTACGTCTTCCACTCCCGGTCCAAGTTGTACTCTCCCCCTCTTCATCGCTGCTATCCGCCTCCAATAACCGTTTAACACCTCCATTCCTCACCAACTTCAAAATCTCGACCGCGTCCGTGACGAGTTGATCCACAAACTTCTCCACAATCCATTCAGCGCTCCCTTTCAAGATTCTCTCCGGATCCGACTGCGGCACCATGACTTTAACGCCATAAGTCAACTTCCCTCTTGTCGCCGATGGAATTCTTTGATTCGGGCATTGGTTCTTCATACCCATGAAAACATACCCGAAACAAAACGCCTCCTTTTGCTTGATCCGCTCCTCCCTCTCTTTCGAGTCCTTTGGCAACTCCACAACATTATGCATTGCCGTTATTCGTAGCTCGCCCGCATCCGTGACGAGCATGCTACCATCATGGGGGGCATCCAATATCCACCCGATCTCGTTTAGTTTCCGCATTGAATCATACACAAGCTTGGCATCGTGCAACTCGATGTGTCGACCCAACATACGTTCGGTCATAATTCCGACGATATTACCATCGTCATCCGCGACATGACCCAGGACGTCATATGTTAAGTTCATGCCTTGTAACCTTCGGTAGGCTTTCATCGCGCGATCGAGGAAATGCATGTCTCTGTCCATCCAGACTTTATACACGTCTGTTAATTGCTAATCAGCCTCCCCGCGCCAGGAACACGAATAAGACAAAGGGTATACACACCAACTTCTCGTCCCTTCCACTTCCCAAACCGATATTCCAATGGCCCAAACTCCTCGTACTCGATCTCACTTTCGAACACCACCCTCGCCCACGGCTGCTCCTTGAGCTTCGCTACCTCCTTGTGCCTTTGAATAAACCTGAGATCCCGATGCTTCTTGGCTCTATTCATATAACACCAGTTGCCCGCACTATCAGACCAGTCGATTACGCGATAATAATTTTGCTGCATTATCCGCACAATGGTTAGTGTTCTATCTCGCCAAGGAGTAAAATAGGCCAAGGCAGACTGAAAGTGGAGAGAAAAATAAATTAAAAAAGAACCCACAATTTCCTGCATCATAGCAAACACATTCAACGTCTCAAATTCCTCTTGCTTAAACTGAATCGTAATCTGCTTCTTCCCTCGTACAAACGTTAAAAACACAATCCCATCGTAGGCCTCCGCATTCGTATAGCGCACAAGCTCATGTCTATGCGTCCTGTAGAAATCTCTGGGAACTTCCATCTTCACACTGGTGGCCCCCTTAATGCGTGCTAAATCGAGCTGAAGTTTGTGGGCGTCGCCTTTGTGGGTGCTCGTAGAGGAGTGGGTATCCGGAATGGGGCGTATAGGAAAGGAAGATCGGTTGTGGGTGTCGAATGGATGCAGCCTCCTGGCCAGGGCGTGTCGAAAGGCCCGGGAGAAGCCATTCATGTAGTTTTCTCCTTGCATATAAGCGACCTCGAGGCATCCTTATTCCTTCTACGCCTCGTGTGCTTCTATTGTTACATGACACTAAAGGGCTCTGCATATCAGAACCATCTTTCCGCACAGGGTAAGGCCAGTTCCGCTTATTGCATCAAGCCTGTCCCACCGTGAAAGGGGTTCGCTAGAATGGAGAACAAGAAACAGGAAAATCACTTAGTCACGCATGCCTCGTTTTTTGTCCTGTGTTCTGGGCGCTCAGCGCTCAACTCGGGAATCACCCACCAAAGCAAAAGCATTTGATGGCAAAATTTGCCCATTTTCTGGCTCTTGAATTCTAGCATTTCAGCTACTGTTTGACCCTTGATATACGCTACCACAAGCATCAATATCGAGTACACAAAGCACCCACAAAACCTACCAACGGATCGCTTGTAGCTTCATAACGAAGGTCAACGCCACAGTTGGCCGGCCTGCCGGTACAGGGACTGGTGACCTCATGACCATACTGCGGCTGCCGAAGAATTCCCAGTTGCAGGGCCCCACATCGTCATTCCCCCTTTTCCGGCCTCATGGGTTTCTCTGCTCCTATGTAGCAGGGCCCAAGGCCCAGTCATCCTCTCATCCGAAGGCGTGGAGGTATGTGATCACCATGACAGCGCTGTGCAGGTGGTGTTCATATCTGTCCTCTCCCGCCCAGACTCCCTATTTAATTCCCGTGTCCCCAGAGTCAGAAAGAATCTGCGAACATGAACGCGCGCCTGGCGGCCTGATAGAAGCACCAGTCTTCTGCTTACCATGCACCGTGCTTCTCGCGGAAGCTGACTTACGTGATTTCTTCTTGAGTGTTCCCCTATTCCTGTGAGCGCTCGGTCCTTCGCTGACGCAACACCGTACTGGAGCACATCTGAGGCGGACATCGTATATTTTTCAGGCTAAATACAACAGACCAGTCAGTGCCTGCTGCTCACAGCGTTCGTTTAAGAACATAAAAAGGCGTTAGCTTTCTGGGATGTTGACTCCGTTCGCCGAATCACAGTCGAACGACACAGGACGCGGACATACCGCCTGCTGAAACCTTGATTAATCCCTTGGGAGCGACTACTGTAGGGAGATGGAAACGGCTACGCGAGGACGACGCGTAGATCGGTATGTTCGACGCGAAGACATTTGCAAGGGCTCATTTTCTTTATTTCGCGCTATTCTATTCTTGTTAATTGTTTACTGTTTATGATTTCCGTTCGCCGATGACCCAAACGTTTTTCTTCGACCCTTACAAGCTCTCCATTCTCCGTTCGTAGTATAGGAATTTTGTCGAATTTTCTCCCGCTTGCATTAGTTTAGTTAGTTACAAAAGTGTGGCCTCTTAGAGTAGTACAAGCTTTTGTTATCCTGTCTCTCTTCATTCTTTTCTCTCTCTTCTCTCATACCCGACATCCGCCCTACACTACACAAAAACAAAAGAGTAAACGGCAAAAGAACGATGGGGGCACCGCGGATCGAACGCGGGACCTTTAGAACACATGATTGACTTCAGTCTACTGCTCTCCCAACTGAGCTATGCCCCCTTGAAAGTCACGGAATTGCTAATTTTGAACTTGGTTTCGCAGTGTAAGCTTAGAAACCACATATACAGAAGTGACGGGTCATAGTTACACGACTCTCTGATTTTGTTCCAATAGTTTGATGGCTTGATCATAGTCTCCCGTAGTCAGACTCGCGAGGAGTATTTCCTGTTATGTCTCTGACAATGACACCATGTGTCAGCTTGACCAATTGCGCATCGATAATTACCATCACATACAACACGCAGCTTCAGGGCTGTCCTAGATTGCGGCCGCTCTGGTGGCATAATTGTCCTGATATCTATGTCCCATGGAAGCCATTCTTGCCCCTCTTCACCCACGATAAGCTCGAACGAACGACAACAATTCGGCGCCCCTCACTAGCCACCTTAATAACTCACCCTATATCTTCCCGACCGATATAGGCACCGTTAATTGGGAAGCCTTCATACTATGAAGGCCCAGATTCTATAAAACTAGGCAGTGAATACTGGCGTAGGAAGGCATCGATCAAGGCCGAATCAGGGTTGAACTGGCTGCAATCCACGTTTGTATCAAATATATACTTATGTAGGATAAATTAACGCAACAAAGACAGTGATGTATCAAAAGGAGCACAATCGTAATGAGTGATCGTTCACACCGCAACCAATCCATAGTTCAAAATTATCAGTACCAGTACGCCCTAAGAGGTTAGGGTCCACCCGATTCACAAAAAGAATGCTCTTAGATGCCAAATCCAGGGGCCGAATCTTGCATTTCAAGGGGCAGGCATACTTGTATCTGGTCTAACACAGCTGCCACATCTTCACGTAGTCACTGTCAATTGATATGATCAATGTGTGTCTAAGGACAACATGAGAAAAGTCAAATGAAATCGGGAGCTTACACGACAAGTGAGCGTTCTTCGGGGTCATCAGACCAAGTCGGTAGCCATTGATTCCTTGCGCGCCAAAAGTCACCCATGGCAGCTATATTAATAAAGCCAGTCAGTTTCATTCCAATGCACAAGGCAATGTTAAATGGCATGTCAGGGATCAAGGATAGGATGAATGAATAGGAGCCCGGAAAATCAGTGACTTACTCCTCGATCCATCAAACCAAGGTTTCTTCCCGCTGCCATCAGGGAACCAGCCATTCGTTCCTCCAACAGCGACGTTCAAAATCAGGTAGAATGCTGATGGGACAGGTACATTTTGCAAACCATGAGTGACAAGCGATGATCACGGAACCAAAAAGAAAGATAAACAACGGCGTTAGTTGGCGATATAGAGGCGGTGGTAATGAGACTGAAAGACTGACGTTGATCAAAGGGCGCAGCTTTACTTCCGTCGACCCAAGGGTTTGCCAGAATGACAGCCTCAGATCCATTCTGCGCCACTCGCGGGAAATCTCCACTATCCCAGAATGACTTCTTGATCCTAAGATCCAAGAGATGGTGCAACCTGGTATCAACATAGATACGACTGGACATCGTGCATTAGAACATTGGAATCCCAATCAAATGAACAGAAAAGGAGGCGAAGAGCACTCACATGAAGTCTTCGGTCCATTCCAAGGCATAGGTATGGAAATCGTCACCGTAGCTTGTTCGACGTTGAGCCCACCAACCGTAGGTTTTCCAGACACGGTTTAATTGTGGCGCCGGACCCCAGTTTAGAGAGCCGCGAACGTAGTTGCTTCCCCTGTGAGCAAGTATTAGCATTAGAACTTGCTTGGCCTCAAGTGCGACATGAGGTGACAGACTCACTGTTTGGGATATCGAATGTCATTTCCACGAGATTCCATGATATCAATTTCACCTATGATGAGAACAAAGTCAGTATGACGTGACGACTGGTCTCGAACTTAATGAGGAACCAGATATTCATAGCCATCGGACATTGTATGTAGCGAAGGACAGCTCGAATTTCATGCCCGAGGTTCAAATGACGAAGTTCGAAGCAAGGTGGTAAAGTGGCAAAAGACGAGCATGGAGGCACTCACCGCTGATAGGCCAAGCTCCATATTTGTTGTCCACCGGAAGCATCCAAATCGCCGGCCAAAGCTAAGGGGTTCCGCAAAACAAAAACATTAGCGTTGTCACAAAAAAAACCACATTTCGATGTTCCACTAACCCAATCGCTAAAGGAACTGTTAGAGCGACGATCGACGAAAGAGACAAGTAATCAAACTGAAACTGACCCCTTGGGAATCTTGGCTCTAACCTCGACTCGGCCGTATTTGATACTAGCAGTCTTCTTTGTGCTGACTCTAGCGCTTTGCACAGGATTGATGATCTGACCACTGGTTATGTTGCTGACAGCGGAGCAGGCTTGGTAGTACGCCTCCGCATCAAAGGCCTGGTCCATGCCTATGGTACTGTTGTTGGCGAACTGAGTTGATGATGAAGAAGTGTAACCGAGGTTTTGAGTGACGTTGAAGGTACAGTCCGTGATGTTAAAGACGTGGCCGTCGACAATGGCGTCCATGCCAATGGCATCGGAGGTCAAAGTAGGAGTAATGTAAAGATGTCCGTTGCGCACGTAAGAATTATTCTCAGAAGCCGTTGTCATCTCGAACTCCCCATTTCTATAGGACAAAGCTTGTTAGTGAAACTATGACGACCGTACCAGTTCATGAATCCTTACCCAAATCCGCTCATATCCACTTCACGGAAGAACTTCCCGTTCTCTCCGAAGATACCATCTGGGGAGTCGAAGTTCTCATCCATGACCATACACAAATTACCGGGCAACATGGGCGTATCGCGCCATGAAGTCCAGCAGCGGACAGCTCCAGCCGCGACTCCAAGAAGCATCACGCCGTAGGTTAGGAAGTAAGCAAGGCGAGCATATGGATCACGTGTAGAAATCCAAGGCTTCTCGATCGGGCCTCGTGCAGAGAGCATCGTGGATTTGGGACGTTCCCGCTGGAATTTAGCCGAAGATTGCTGAGCGGAGCTATACATCGTCATGGGGCGGGGCTTGGGAGATGCAAAACTCTCCCGTAGGCGACTTGACGGTGGGCGATTGGAGTATTCTGCAGTACCAGGTCGACTACCGTAGAGGGAGTATGAGCTTCGTGAGAGATCCGCGACGCTCGTAGAGACAGAATGCATCCCACTTCTTGGAGCAGAGAGGATTGAGTCAGAGGACATGGCATGCGTGTGTTGAGTCGGGGGAGCTTGGGGGGGTGATTGTTCCGAGGTGGCGTTGAGGCTTGTAACACTGCCAGGGGGTGAGAATGGATTGGAAGTGGTATGCGCACCACTGGGGGGAGTCGTAGGAGGGGATTCTCCATAGGACTGGGTACTCGAAGCTGTCCTGGCGGAGGTTGTTCTCGAATGCGAGGGCTGTCGAAAGTCGGCAACGGCGAATTTGGGCTGGGGTGGAGCAAGCCTATCTTCTTCCTGGATGGAGTCCGTCGGATTGTGAGCCATGGCGATAGACCTTGCGAATCTGTGACCCTAGGAAACCAGCCGAGGAAGCAGAACCTTGGACGTGAGATTATAAGCCGCAAACGAATTGTCCATTATTGGCTCAAGGCCGGATAATTGTGCGACCAGGTCTGCCCAACAACTTTTACCGTTCCTGGCTTCGAGGCGCTCAAGGCATTAGTGGGATTTGACCGCTTCTGACGGAAGATCGATCTGTGTATCAAGATTCTCAGGAAGCCATCATCTGTCAACAGATAGGGTAATCCCGTCCTTTTGAGTGGCGGGTTGCCCGAGCGCCTTTGATAGTTCTTATTTAACTATCCGTTATACAAACGCCGCAAGAGAGTTATCTGAACCCTGGGAGCAATCCCATGGGGATTACTCTACTCCTCATCCCTCGATTGCAGTTCGACGGGGAAATCTGGGTAAAGAGAAATAACTCGATGCTATGCGTTCAGTCATGACAGCCTATGATACCTCAACGTGTGTTTTGATGGGAAAAAGTGATCGTCCGAATGGAAGTTATGTATCTCGGAAAGCGGGGGTTGCTCAGGAGTGTCATCACCCGCTTGTAAGTGGACCAAAATCGAGAGCCACCTCAGGCTTAGGTTATGCAGGTGGGGATTTTAGTATCAACAGGTGGAGAAACATTAAGCAGAGCCTTTGCTGTACCTGGGTTTATAGTTGTTCCCCTATAGCATCCAAGTCACTTGGATTCACTGTTCCTGATGTGTCGTTTGTTCCTATCTACATCATTTTCCGAGACAAGTTGATTGGATCCCTAGGAGCATGCTTGATGAACACAGTCCGGGATTCTGATGGCTTTTCATCGGGTCGCCTGGAGATGCTGTGTCAAAGGAATTATGATTATTGTGGCTGCACAAGGATCAAGACCATGCACTAGCTTGAGGCACAGAAACCTTATGAGGAGGCGTAAGCTAACCCATGACATGTGTCGAGGATATGACCGGAACTTAACCAATAAGGGTAAACAGAGCGCGACGAAATCCCAGAGCATTTGGTTGAAAACGGGATTCAGTGTCCAGACATGCGGTAGATAGAAGCAGGTTGCAGAAGGGGTTAAATATATCGATCACGGAATTTGCGTACGGCCGTGTGTCTTGATGCCAGGCGGCCTGGAAAACGAGGCAAGGATAGGTTGATAGCGAAGCCTCGAACCTGTGAGGTCTGGGTTTCTTGATCACGTGCCTTCGATAAATGTATTGTCTGATCAGGCACCGGAAATTAAAGTCCTCATTTTTCTCACCCATCGGAGTCTCGGGTAAGTTGTTCTAGTGTACTGATGCATATAATTGCCATGGTTTATGAGCAAGACGGACAGAACGCCGCCAAGACGTTCATATTCAACTACAGTGTCTGGCCACGTCGCTTACGCGACCTGATTTACGATGAACCTTCCATCCGACTCCCACGTCGAAATTATGTCGAGACTCGAACGTTGTGAATTGACAGTGACATGATATACATGAATTATCATCCCCTGGCCAGGAACTTCTCGTCATCTCGCACGAGCATCCGACAGGCTAATTCATCAATAATCACCATGGCATGCCACGTACGGAAATGCTGAGACCATGGCATCGCTCGTTCGCATACCATAAGTATCTCTATAAACCGAGGTATGTTGTAGGTTTGGGACTGGTGCGGAGAATGAGAATGAATAAAGCAATAAACATAGGTATCTGTCAATCAAGACAGTTTTTTTTATCTTGTTGCCCTTGTCTCACGGATTCCCCAGGGGGTTCTCAATTCCCCGAGCGATAGCTTCCAGCAGGTTCTCGGAAGCTTGCCCCCGCGGCATCCGACGATGGGTGGGGGGAGCATCGATTCAGCAAACAGCGATTATGTACGTCCAACGTGGCAAAGGCGCCCAGTGTTCAAATGCCCAGGGCGTCACAATTACCGATGTACGGGATTGGTTGGGCGCGTTCCGTCGGATTCCCCAATCGTAAGAATAGAACTTCCGAGATCTTGCCATACGGAGGATTCGAGATTCTCTCTTCATACTGATGGGATCACACACGGCCACCAACGTCCACAAGTCCACCTAATGATCGAATCCCCATTTGAAGATCCTCTTTTAAACTCTCGGCCCTAATTGCGGTTCTTTTGGGTCTCGACAACAAGCATTCACTATCCTACTCTACCTCCCGGCTGTCGCCACCTCGCTCATTAATCACCATGGACTACGACTCTTACGACGCCATCCTACATTATATCTTTCGTTCTGTATGTTTGCTCCTGCAGCCTCTATAAGTGCTTGTCTCCCCTCCTTTTCTCACGATTGGACTATCGTTTTCAGACACAAGGAGATGCCTGGTTTAAGCCATCAGAAGAGAACGTTTCTGCAGGTGTTTGCATACGAGTAGAACCTGGACAATTTCGACCCTTTCCCTATGAAAATCCCTTCCTTGCGCCTTTTGAAGCTGCTGTGCGAGGTTTGAATCCTCTAGTAGCCGTCAAAGTGCGAAGTGCAGCTATACATTCTGCATTGGCGACCGCGTAAGTCTTTACTCGGATGTTTTCTGTTTTCCTGTCTCAATTCACTTTACAGTGCCGATGATGCATCTGCCTTCTATGTCGATGCGAACACCCGCATCCAGATCCTCGACACTATCGGCGCACTACCGCACGCCGACAAGGAACAATGCGGAGCATTTATCGTGAGTGTCAGCTATGAATCCCTCAACGGCCCAAGCTGAGGCAGCGTCTATTAGCGGGATGAACGGGTCCTCGTGGTGTGGTCGGATGAACTGGATCATATTGTTCCTCTTTGTCGCGAGTTCAACGAAAAGTTGATGAAACTCCTTTGGCGTTCAAGATCAACTGCCCATTCCGTGGCCACATCTGTTGCCACATCTGTCGCTCCTTCCACTACCGCTTCCAACACCAACCTCAATGAGAAATACCCCCCTCCTCTTCCCCCTCCTGTTGCTGTTACCCAAGCTGTAGCTACCTTAACTGGGAAAGACAAGGAAGCCAAAAAGTCAAAATCATGGAAGATCTTGGGTTGGAGTTGGACTTCGTCCAAAGCCGATGGAGAGACTGACCTCGAAAAGGGCTCAAGTGGACCGGCCCCCCGTCCCATTCGACTATTTGCCCCTGTCTACGGCGGCCTTGGTCTTGGTCTTTCCATTTGTAAGTGTCCCCTCGACCTCTTCGTATCGGGCTGAAATTGATTTATGGGGATCAAGTCTTTGTGGCTAGTGGCCTTTCCATTCTTCTTTCGGAATTCAAACTGGACCACAGCTACAAACGGTTCGCACTTCTAGCTACAGCGCCGTTCTTGGTTTGCGTGGCACTTGTAAGTGGTACTTCGTTTCTCTTGACGGTCGCTTCGCCCTTACGCCGCTGAGTAGTTCTTCGCACTACAAATCGTGGCTAACCTCTCCATGTTGTAAGTCTTCCGTCCTCCCACCTTGCTTAAACAAGATTAACCTGACCACTTCGTTCCGAAGAATTGGTCCCGTGGCGCAGTACCACGAGAACTCTCGGTACTACTCAGCGCAAAAACCTCCCCCCAATCCCGAAGTTGATTCACGCTTACCCCACATCACAATCGAGATGCCCGTGTACAAGGAGAGCTTAGAGGACACTATGTACGCCAACACGTTTTGATACTCTTATCCTCATAGACTCACCGTCCGCTTGACCTAATTATCATTCCAATCCTAATTCAGAGCCAAGTCTGTTTACCATATCAAGAAAGCCATGCAGACGTACGCTCGCCAAGGCGGAACTTCTTCAATCTTCGTACATGACGACGGTCTTCAACTTATCAATGAAGAGGAGCGGAAGAAACGCATCGAGTTCTATTCTGATCACAACATCGGCTGGGTGGCTCGACCTCCTCACAGTAATAAACCGGACGGTTTCAAACGTGCGGGGAGGTTCAAGAAAGCATCCAACATGAACTACGGTCTTCAGGTGATTGCCTTTGTCTCTCAGCGTCTTCGTCTGATTGAATGCGTCTTCTCTACTCCCTTCTAATTCAGCTCTCGCTTTTGATGGAGAAGCACATCCTTGCATTGGAAACGTCTGAGAAACCCGAGGACCGATTCTCGGCGACATTGGAGGAACGGGCACTTGATATGGCCGTGGAAGAGATGTATGAAATGACAGGTCGGAAGTGGAAGCCTTGGGCCAGCAATGCGCGCTCGCTTCGTGTTGGTGACATTATCCTACTCGTTGATTCTGACACTGTAGTCCCTGAGGTGCGTCCCTCGACATGACTTCCAAAAACTTTTGAATGCCTAATAGTGTATCCTGTAACTAGGATTGTCTCAGGGATGCCGCACGTGAAATGGCGGAATGTCCTGATGTTGCCATCATCCAACACGAGTCAGGTATACCCCACTTGCTTTCATTAACCTTAAGATCTATGTATTGATGGCCTTCGCAGACGTCATGCAGGTTGCCTTCCATTACTTTGAGAATGGCATTGCGCACTTCACCCGTCGCATTAACAAGTGCATTTCTCTCGGATGTGCTAACGGCGAAGTTGCACCTTTCGTCGGCCACAACGCGTTCCTTCGGTGGTCCGCTCTCCAGGAAGCGGCGTTCGTTGACACCGATGGGGCTTCGAAGATCTGGTCTGAGCACAATGTGTCTGAGGACTTTGATATGGCCCTTCGGCTTCAGGTAAGCTTCCAGTTCTTTCAGTTCGTTAAGGTTATCCGCTCAGCATTTTGTTCGGATGTAGCTGAAAGGATACATCATTCGATGGGCAACTTACTCGGAAGGTGGCTTTAAGGAAGGTGTCTCGCTGACTGTTGATGATGAATTGAATCGGTGGCAAAAATACGCCTACGGTGAGACACTCCTCAAATCATTATGGATTTAAGTAATGATGGGACTCATCATCCAACTGTGTAGGTTGCAATGAGCTTATTTTCAACCCGCTCAAGGACTGGTATCGGCTCGGACCCATCAACAAGCAGCTACGGATCTTTCTTTGGTCGAGTGCACCGGTCCATTACAAGATCAGTATGATGGCCTACATGTTTTCGTACTACGGTCTCGCCGCCGCTGCCGCACTCTCAGTCCTGAATTACTTCCTCCTTGGGCTCTCATACGAAGTTGATGGGTTCTATCTCAAAAGTTTCGAGATCTGGCTCGCTTGCACGGTTGTTTTCCCTGGAGCTGGTAATCTCGCGTTCACCCTCTTGGAATATCGTATCGGGCACCGTGATCTACTGTCGGCACTCTTTGAAAACTTCATGTGGATCCCATTCTTGTGAGTTCAGTTGACTCTGCATCGTCGGACGAAATACTGACAGTCAACTAGTTTTTTCTTCTTCGCCGGTTTGAGCTTCCACCTCTCAACTGCTCTTCTCGCACACATGTTTTCCTACAACATCACCTGGGGCGCAACAGCAAAGGAAGTTGAGCGGTCAAATTTCTGGATTGAAGTTCCCAGAATCCTCAAGCGATACTGGCCCATTTTCACTATCTGCGTCCTTCTCATCGCCGCTATGGTCGTTTTCACAACACCGCTAGTGCCACTCGAGTGGCAAATCCCAGGATATTCCTGGGCTGTCATCATACCTCTGGCGTGAGTGCCTGGATCCCACTTTCCGTCCTCTTGAGCCATTGTTGATTATGCCAATCTCAGGATCACAACAGGAGGACATATCCTTTTCCCCGTGAGTATTCGTTACCCTCTATGACACAATAGCGTTGATTCTCATTACTGCTTCTACAGATTGTCCTCAACCCCTGGCTCATGATCTTTTCCTACTGAAGATCATCCTTTCATTGTTTTGATTGTGCCTTGGTCGTTCTCTCATGGACCTTGCGTTCTTTACTACAACAACACTCTTTTTATAATCGTCATTCCTTTTCTTCCCCAAACCCCTTTATGCCCTTCGTAGTAGGTCACCTATTATCGTGTGGATAATTCTGACATTGGACATTTGTGGTATTCTAACCGTGCCATGGACTCAAGTGATATCTTTTCTCCCATTTCATCAGTCAACTGAATCGATCGTTCATCTTCAACATGACTAGACTGCAACATCTATAGCGTTATCTATACACCCTGTCGGATACGGTTTGTTAGTAGGTGTACATCATATTAATTAATCAAAAGAGCGACGTCTGTTATGATCTTGGGGTTGCATGCGGATGACGGGATTTCACCTCTGGGAAGACCGCATGAGACTTCGGCCAAGGAGCGGCTTGCGCTCTCACCGCATCAATTCAGGGGTGAAAATACGGCTCAGCAGATTCGACGCGGTTTTCACGGTTCTAGATCCACGAATGACAACTGACAAATACAGTATAGCACTGTACAAGGAAAAATCGGACATCGAGGGTCGGGTGTTATCGAATGATCGAGATCCCTGTCTGATGGTGATTGAATCTCACGGGTCGGAATATACACTCATTAGGGATGCCGTCGACGGTACAGAAAGGGGGAGTGGCGGCGGGTCTCTGAATCTCCAGGGACTCCGTGATTCTTGACTTTAGGCACATTGTGCTCGTTAGCACCGGTATTCAGGCACTCGATGGCTTTCAGCTCACTTCTTGTTCGTTCAGCAGAAGAGAAAAAGAGGGGATGTTTATATAAGCAATAACTAACAACAGCCGAAAAGTCCCATGCGTACTAGAAAATGAGTGACGTACACTACTCTCAGACATACGAAAAGGGAAACAATAACAGTACCAAAGAATCCGCGGTAAAGGGTGTATCGACCCGGAGGTCCGTGAACAAAAAAAAAAAAAAAACGAAACTCAACAACATTTCACATTCAATACTCGACTCAATTAGATACCAGGAAGAGTGAAACCGGGAAGGTTGGGCCAGTTTCCAAGCTCAGCTGGATCGCCACCGATGCGGACCCACTGAGCAACGGAGGGCGTAGGGCCGTCCAAGACGAACAACATGTGCCAGCCCGGAGGGGAAACACCGGCATTAGGAGGTGCAGTGATAGTGCAGGTTGTACCACTGCAAGAGAAAGCAGGGAAAATGGTACGAGCACCCATAGTATTTCCGTGGGTACTTGATGTAGCTGTGAACGACAAAGATCAGGGAAAGGTCCTTGAAATATATCGCCCTGAAAACTGACCTCCGATCAAAGAAATGCGCACGTTCGACATCGTGCCTTGGAACAAATGGACATTAGTGATGGTATATTTGCCGCCGTAAGCCCAGTCATGATTGGGGAGATCGAAGGTAGGCTGTTTATTACCAGAAGCCAGATAAGGAGGGATGTAGACCTAGATGATAGAAAAACACGAGGTTAGACCCAGCTATCAAGCGGACCCACATAACAAAGGGGACAGTATACCTCGATACGGAACTCCTCAGGGTACTTGGGAGTGCCATCAGGGTTGTTGGTTTGAGGATCAGAACCAGAGATGAGAACGCGCCCATCAGGAAGGAGAGTAGCCTCGGAATGGTACATGCGAGCTACGATGGTGTTATTGAGGATCGACATACGCTGATTGCGTGGGAGGGTAGGATCGTACAAGACGGCGTTCAAGTTGGGATCATTGGCCAAACCGAATCCGGCAACACCCTGGTGAGCACCGTTCATGATCATGTATGTACCATCTGGGAGAGCAACCATGCACGCGAGAACACGCTTCGAAGGCTGCGTAAAGTCCACCAGTCAACATCATACTCATGGAATCGTGGCACAAGAACACTGACCATGCGTTCAATAACCCATTTTGGCTCCGGGGCTTCAGGTTGGATGGTGACACAGTTATCATTGACTTCTCCTCCGCCCTCGGTTGAACCACCGCAGATGAGGATTTCGAGAGGTTCGGTGTATGGAGCATGTTGGGGAAGAGGCATGGCTGCTCCCTCCAAAGGATATGTACGACCGGCGAGGAAATTGTTGACATTTCCGGGTATATTGGGCAACTCCTTGATGGTATTGAAGTTGACAGGTTCCAAGATACGGGCCTCATTCCAGTATCCTATGAAAGTTGCTTTAGATCTTCATCAAGCTTCTATACATCCAGCACTCACCAACAAAGATGTTTTGGCTGGGAAGAATAATGACAAAGGGGTATAGGTTGTTGGGATCGGTCCTCTGGAGCCAAGGGAGATCAATGACAGTATCACCACCCTCAGGTTTCGGCAATATTTCAAGGTTAGGTTGAGGACGGTCGTTGCTACCAATCTCTCCACCGATGACCAGAACAGAGCCGTTAGAAAGGACGGCAGCAGTGGGATACCAACGGCCCCTCTAAAGTTAAGTTGTCAGGTTCTACCATGATTGAAGCGAGTAGTACGAAGTGCCAACCTGGAGCTTGAGATTAGGAAAATCCTCCTCCCAGTCGTTCGTGGAGTTGGTTCCGGGGACGCCGTCGGGAGTGAATAGACGAACACCGAAAGTCGAGTCGAGGGACCATCCACCAACGTTGAGTTGTCGTCCAGCCTTGTCCGGGAGAATAACGCTGCCAGCGCAGAAGACATCGGTCTTGAGGCCATGCATCTCACGCCATGCTTTGGAGAAATCGGAGGCTAAGCTAATGTCAAGTTCATATGCACCAGTTGAGTTGGGAAAACTGAAGGACTGGGTATTAGCAATCACGCAATCATGAACAGGAAGCGAAGGGACAGACCCTGTGCCGTGTTTCTCGAGGAAGGTAACCTTGTTGTTGATACCGACCGTAGCGATTAAAGGAACAATAACTCTGTTGACATTGTGAGTGCCTTATAAGATGAATCAAATTATGCCCACGTACCCAGGAACTGTAGATAGTCGATGAGAAGGTTCAACGCAAGTCCTTATTTAATGGCTTGATAAGTAACTTACCGAAGAACTGTAGGAGCTGAATCAGTCTCACGTACGAATATGTTAAGAGAAAGTCATACCTCATAGCGACCTGTAACAGCGGGCTTGTGCCAGACATTGAGGTCACCCTCCCAAGTGTAGTAGTTAAGACGGTCACCACCACCACAGAGATGAGCCGGGTCACCAGGGCAAGGAATATTGCAGTCAGCCTCATCACCAATGATACCGTTAGAGTCCGTGACATCAGTGATATCACCACAGACTACAGGAAAGAGTCAGTATAAGACACCCAACTTTCATGTTTGGACACGCACAACATTGAATACCGAACTATAGGTGGCCATCAACTAAGGAGTCAAATCCGAGGTCAAGAGCAGGACTAACCTCAACACCAGCAGCGGGGTAACCGTACTCAGCACAACGCTCCATGCAGACAGTAGCAGAATTGTTGGAAGGCCATTCAAGCATCCAAGGCAGTATGCGGTGACCTTCAGCCTCACTGTAAAAAGGCGGTTACATCAACATCCCAGTTCTCCCAGTAATGCAAAAAATAACCGCGGAACTCACTGCAAACATCCTTGATACTGGAATTTACCAGGCAAGTCGGTCTTCTGGGGGGTCGGAACAGGGAAAACAGTGAGGCCGCCCTTCGTATAGACAGAAGTTCGAGAAGGACCACCACAGGCCTCACTATAGAACCACCGTCAGAGCGTGGACGGACAGAGAAACTTAGCGTTACGTACGTAGAGTTACCCGCACACCCCATGTTACAAGAAGACTCATCAGCAATAACAGCGCCAGCAACAAGATTGGGACCGCAGACTAAGCATGACAGTCTAAGTATCAAGCATGAAGTAGAAGGATGATAAACCTACAGCATTGAGCTAGAGAACAATGTCAACATCAGACCTACAATCAAACGTAGAAGGAAAACTCACTAGAGAATTCGAGGCCAGCAACGGTGAAATTCTGAGCGGCACAAGTCTGGATACAAGTCTCGACGGTCATACTCTGGCTATCGGGAATTTGGTTCTGGAGGATACGGCCATGGGCATTATCACTAGATAACACTCTTCAGTTATTTACGTCGGATGCGAATATATAGGAGACTTACACCCAGCAGGCATTATATGCCCAACCGGTCGGCAGGCCGTTAAGTACAGGGAATACGGTCGAAGGACCTCCGCCTCCGCCTCCAGGATTCGTGGGCAAATCAGTACCAGTGTAGTTATAGACGTTCAACCTATTTGGACCACCACAGAACTCAGAGCTATTGCCAGCACAGACCATGTTACAGTCCGTGTCTGCGGCCTTGGTAGCAGCTGCATTGAGGGCATTACCACAATCTACCAAATAACCAAAGGATGACGAATTATATATTATTTCATTGAAGAAGCGGGAAGAGCACTTACAACATTCACTACATCCCCGGAAGTAAAAATGATGACGATGAGTCAATTCCTTATTCCAAATCATATTTATAAAGTAAAGGGATCGTACGTACCCAGAAAACTCCGTTCCGGCAAGATGATATCCATTCTGGAAGCAGGCAGCCGTGCAGTTCTCCACATCAACAGGTCCACCGGTGCCCATGCCAACGGGTAGGGAGCGCGGTGCACCATTAACTGCATCACTGCAGAGAGCATCATAACAACGCACACATCCACATCATTCCAAACATGCGGCCATGTAAGTCCGAAGCAATGTATCCGGAAGGCCACCGCCGAAGTTAACGCCCGAACCACAAGTCAACGTCAAGGTCAAAGCCAAAATGAAAGCCAAGGTGTAAAGAAAGTTAAATTGCAAATATGTGTCCAGTGAACCCCGAAATGAGCCCATATATTGGAGGATAGAAGTTGTCGTCGAGTCAAGTTCGAAGTTCATTCAAAGTCAAGCCCAAATTCATGAATCATGGATCACAGATGAATAGACGTGGGTTAATCAGTTTCGCATCCTAAAAATAAACACCAAGGAAAGACATACGTCCAGCAACCCAATGAGACCCAGTTCCCGACGCGTTCGACGATGATAGGAGCTGGAGGGGGTGAACCTCCACTCCAGAACATATTGAGGCGACCTCCAGAACCACACGGTTCAAGTGTATTTCCGGAGCAGCGCATGTTGCATTCGGAATCCGCAGTCTGTGCGCCACCATTCTTGATATAATTATCGCAATCTGTCAATCAGAAAAAAATAAAAAGATAAAAATAGAAATAGAGAGAGATCACGAGAGGGGGAACAGAACGGTGAAGTAAAATAGATTGGGGGACACAAAGGGGGTTACATTGTTGCCGGAGCAGGGCAAGGAAGGTAAGAAGATCAGATGGTTTTGGGAAGCCGTGCCCAAAGAAGCATGAAGGAATGAAGAATGTGCATCAAGTTGAAATGGAAGGTAGCATGCAAGATACAATGAGAAGACCAAGAAGGAAGTGAGTAAACAGAAACGAGAAATTGATCAGATTTTTCAGGTTCAAGGGCAAGTCGAGGAAGGGGGCGTACAGCACTCGGCCTAGTGGAAATGACAATCATTAGCACCATTAATCTTTCATAAAGAAGCATTCAATTATGAATGAAGCGGAGGGAATAGGGCGTAACGCCAAGGCGAAGAGGAACGCGGGACAGGAAAACTCGCAAAAATGGCGTATTCGTTCTTTATTCCAAGTTTGGAATGGGGGATCCCGAATGAATAAAGAAAAGGATGGAAAGAAAAGGAAGGGATGACACTGGGTGCGGACTTACGCCGTATTCAGTTCCTGCATAGATATAGCCCTTCTGACCACAGAAGTTAATGCACGATTCGATGGTCATAGAATCTCCACTGGTGTAGCTGGCAGCGTTCAGGGTACGTCCTGCAGCGAGGTTATCACTGTGATGCAAGACGTCAATGTCAAGTCAGGAAGCATATAGGGGTGAAGGAAGAGATGTAATGAACATGGAGCACGGAAGCAGGGGGCGCTTCCGGAAGCAATGATCGAATAGGAAAGGGACTACTATGGACTGGAATCTGATGGGAAGAGCACGACGTACATGTAACATCCAAGCGAGGTCCAGTTTCCTGGAAGGTTCGTAGGGATCGATTGCCGTCGATGGCGGAATACATTGTGACTTAAATGAGCGGACTGCGCATTAGCGACTAAGAACTGGTAGCGCAACGTTGGCAAACCAGACGCAATAGATGTTAGTACGCGTTCATGACCGACGCCAACCAAAATGAATGACGATAACGGAGGGTAGGACGTACAGGAGTGAGAGTTAAGGCCAAAGCCAACGACAAAGGAGTCAAGAGACCCATTTCTCGAAAGAAAGAGTGGGTGACGAGGAAACTAGAGGCCCTAGTCGAGAGAGGGTTTTATAATAGAACGGGGATGGGGATCACTGAAGGATAATTGATATAGGTATTCCCAGAATCCGGATCCCGACTAAACACCTTGGGTTGGACATGGCCCTGGGCACGAGGAACGTCTGAGTAAGGTAAATCAAACCTGCCTTTCGGGTGCGCCGAGGAAGGCACCAAAAATCAATCTTCCCGAAGCTCTGTGTGGTTGCTCGTTGCTTACGTTCTATGCTTGTTATGCACAACTTTGAGTTTTCTGGATGCCCGGATCCAGGAAGGATGTAAGGGCCGAGCCCAGCCGAGCCTTTGTTAGCCCAGGAAATGGCGATAGAGTGAGGGACATACGGAATTTCACGAAGATTTTGAATCAAACGGAGATGGTTACGGGTTTTGTGTTGGACGGATGTACCAGCAACACGTCAATCCGTAAGCGAGCGATGTACGACAACGAATTCATGCCGAGATGGTGTCGCGCGGAGGACAATATGAAATTATCGAAGAAGGAAGTCGACTGTATTCTGATTATAGATGGACAACATTCAAATAGAACGGTTTGACATCTGAGATCTGTCAGTTGTCCGTATCAAACATGGATTGTTCAGACCCAAAGGTTCCGCGGGCGCTAACATTCGCGTGAAACCCGCCGAGGGAGGCGAAGATTTCGGATGTCGATCAGGAGGTGATCAGAATGTCATACGTTGCATAACAAGAAATGCGCTCTGTACGACGCCGTTGCCAACTGGATGCACTGAGAAGAAGGCAGAGGACGTGAGATAACGTCAGCGGTGGCTGTGTCATTTAGGACAACTTGGCTAACATCAACAATACAGTCATGAAATGAAGGGTAATTCCTTGGCTTGCTTGCTAGCGGCAAGTGTTGGACAAGTCGTCTGCGGGAAATAGGATATCTGTAGACCCTCATGAGAGGAAATCTGGGACGGAGCGATTGACGAGAACCTTTTTCTGAAGAGACTGCACCCATGTGAACCAAAGGGCTGGGTCATTTTCTGCCAGGTACGGATTCAGGCAGAACGATACTTGACAGCGGCAAGTTGAATGATGGACAAAGGACCAAGAATAGTCGGCGTCGTGAGTTTCAAAGCTGACAAGGAGGCGTAACACGACGGAAGCGCAAGGGCAATCGCCACTTGCATTTTAGCTACAGTTAAATTAAAATGGGTATGGGGATGAGACAAGGGGCTTGCAGGGACGTGCGGGGAAGGCTGGGGTGCGATTACATATCTTCATATTGTTCCTGTGTTCGATATGCTCTACCTTGGTTCCACGATGGTCGGAACTTGACAAGCGCTTTGCCGTGCACTGGCATAGCTAGAATAACTATCCCCATGCCTCGGGCGCGCAAACGTGGGTCCATGTATCACAAGCAGAGGGAGTAGGAAAATTATCGATTGTCAATGATATTAATAACAATATTTGAACACTAGATTCTCCGAAAAACTGCTCACAGTTGTCATCGAAGACGAAGCAGTTCTGCGACAGCACATGGCAGAGGGCCACGCGAAATCACCACCGTTCTTGTTTGGAAAATCCGCAACCCGTTGTGACACACTGTAATGCATTCTCACGAGAGCCACCATTGTGACGAGAAGTGGCCCTTTTTTGGCATAACAACCCAAAAGTAGTTTGATAGTCGAGCTTAAAGAAATTTGCACAAGTTCAATGTGAGGTAACTAGGGACGGACAGCAGGACAATCACATGGTGAGCCAGAGAGCAGGGGGCTTGTGAAGCAAGGAGACATCCGAGACTGAAATCCCTGGACAAAGGAGATCTAGTTTTAGATAAGAAATGCAAACCTATATTAACCAGACATAGGATTAGGAAGGGAGCATCTTTATTGCCTTCAGTTATATTTTATGATAGCCCATGAAACATCCACTTTCACCATTATCCAGAGGGGCTATTTCCATCCCCAGAGAGCAACATGAAGCTCCTACAGCATCTGGGGCTCAGTGAGGAGAAGGATTGAAAGGGATGACAGACCTGAACAAGACTCCTTTGATATTGAGACAGTCAGAGCCATTGCTTTTGGAAAGAATCAGTATCTCAAGAGAGAATGAAAGAGGGAGGGTAACCTTGAAATGTTCCTTACTCTCAAGGATCTCATTGAAAGATGTTCCCAAGGGGAGATTGCTATATGCACCAGCCTATCTCCAGGGGCCCCAATTCATCAAGAAATGTAAGGGCTGGGCCCTTACTGTTGTCCCTTCATTCCTTCTTGCATTGTATGTTAATCATTTATTATATCACTTATTTCTTGTTTGTGACCACCTTTGATGGATTACTCAATCTATCAATGTCTGCTCTTTCAGCTGTCATTAGGACAGCTGACTTTACACCTATACTAGATACTTTGCCAATGCATCAGGTCTGAAGTATTGAAGTGTGAACCTAAGGTCATAAGCTCCTTGTAAACCCAGTAGGCTTACACTTTTTTACTTCACCTTGTGCTTGGCAAGTACTAAGTGGACTGTTTAATTGCAACTATTGCATTTAAAGGTTAAAAGCAAAATTTTCTTGTAACAACTCATTCAATGGCTTCACAGAACCATCTCCCTGGGCACTATGATGTGTCTGGAGACATGTGAATACAATTTGACATGATGATGCATGATGCAAGCATCCAAGACACACATACACTCTCCACACTTCCTCTTCCATTGATTCCCTTGCCATATGAAAAACTGACCTCCCCTATTCCTATCCCAATCCCATCAGCAGATGTGTTGGCTTATGACTCATCCACTGCAGACAAGGAAGCTCCTCTGGAGCTTCCTCTCTTTTCCAAATTTGAACAGAGTCACCCCCTCATAACATGTCTTGTTGTAAGGGCTGAGCCCTTACTGTCATATTATCTCCTATTCTTGTCTTATCTTGAATCACTTGTTTAATAATTAATAATTTAATTATCTTGTTCATCATCAACCTTGATGGATTACTCAATCCATCAAAACACACATTCCTCATATTCCCCATTGTCAGCTGTCATTAGGGCAGCTGACCTTATACCAACACCTGTAGTACTCCCAGTATATTGGGCTTATTGTACTTCAGTGTGAACATAAGGTCATATGTTCTAGTAAGCCCAGGCAGGCTTACACTTTTTTACAATACCCTGCACTTGGGCATGTACTAAGTGAACCTGTTAAATGCAATTATTGTGCTTAAAGCTTAAAGCAAGATCCTACTGTTATCCCCCACTCAAATGACCTCACACCAGAACCATCCCCTGGACACTATGATGTGTCCAAAGACATACAACTGCAATTTGACACAACAACACATGACATGAGCACACATGTTATAGTGAGGCTTCCTCAGTCCATAAGGAAACCCAATATGTATCTGCAGATCATATCAAAAGAAACTTCTTGTGTACTTCCAGATATTTACCTTCAGAGTATAGGCCTTATACAACAAGGTCTATAGACTTCAAGCAAATGTTCTAGTTGTACACTTAAGTCTTTATCACAATAGAGAGTCTTAATAACTGAGAGCAACTTAGAGAGCTTAGTGTAAAACTTATAATCTGAATCACTTTAGTTGATAAGACTTCTACTGAGTCTCCACCTAACCAAGTAGAAACAATAGTTTCTACTTGTTAGTGTTGAGGGTTTATATACTACAGGACATGTTCCTAAATATATCTACCCTAAAGACTATCTATAGAAACTGTGAGACATTATGAAAAGTTTCTAAGATTAATTAAGCTTCCACAGGTACCAAAGCTTGACTCAGAACCTAACTTGGGAATTAAAGAAGTTTAATAATTCTAACTTTAGAATACAAAAACTTCTTTGTATTTCCTGATGGGAAAACCTTATTAAATATAGACACTTCTTTAGTCATCATCAAAACTAAGAATAGTTGAGAACTTAAGAAGTTGAAATATCTCTTATAAATAGATCAACTATTTATAATCAAATCATAAAAGAAACTAGAAAGAGTACAAACATTCAGAAGTCATAACAATCTCAAAAATACAAGTACAAATCATACAAAAACTAGTAAAAGAAATACAAAGGAAATCATAATTGTGAATATAATATTTGACTTTTGGTGTATGTTCATAACAGGCATTCAAAAAGGATATGGTCCTGTGTCTTGAGTGTTTCACCACAAGCACAAGAGGTGATAGAGCACCCTGGAAAGAAGTGCTGATGAAAGGCACCAATGGGCATGTGATTGGTAATGCATCTAGTGAATTGAGTGCACAAGTTAACATCTCCACCTATGGAGTGTGCAAGCCAAGATCCTCCATTCACATATTTAGGTTGTATGGGAGTGTGATTGGTGGAGTTTAGAGGCAGCCAGTTATGGCTGTAGTGAGTGGGCTTAGACATCATGTCATTCCAACAGGTGAGACATTTATCAGTGTAGTGTTTGTGGGTGTATCTCAAGGAAATACAGTAAGGTGTGTGTCAGTTATTGGGGATGCAGAGTGAGATGGCAAGACAGTGGGCTTGATGGTGAGTGGACCATTTAGCAGCAGAGGGGATGTACCAGAAGTGAATCTGGTGGGAAGAGGGGCAAGCAAGCCAATTATGGACAATAGGAGCAACCTGGATGGCATCCAGATGAGCACTGTGGGGGCTATAATTAAATAAATGTTCAGCAGATGAAATAGAGTCTGTGAAAAAGACAAGAGTATTGCAACTACAAGCAATAGCTATTTGTATAGAAGAGAAGAGACTGAGATGTAAAGCATATGATTCAGTGTCAGAAGATAAGACTTCACCACAAGGGAGGAGTGAAGAAGAAAGAATGTCTTTATCAGAAGAGTTGAAAACTAAGTAAGACAAAAGAGCAGAGAAGGAAGGGTTCTTGGGGACAGAAGTGTCTGTAGCTACAAGAAGCAAAGAAGAGGAAGCAAAAGCATGATTATGAGCAGAAGTGGCCATTTGAAGATGGCAAGCATAAACTTCATTGTCCACTGGGGTGGGGCATTTATAGAAATGGATATGATCTTGGAACTTGTCCATGGTTCATGATCCAGGTTTAGCAACAGGATCAAGGAGGGAGAATTTGTCAGTTATGAGTTGGGTGTCAGACACATAGTTGAGCACAATTGAATGAATTTTAGATTCACATGCTTGTATGACATTGATATCACAAGTGAGGATTTTCAAGCTGTGATTATCAGGTAGGGTGTGGAAATGGAAAGAACAACACTTGGTGAGTTTGAATAGGTGGAGTTGAATAGAGATAAGTCCAGCAATGGCTTTGACTCTACCAGTGGGGGTAGTACAGAAGGCTCCAGTAATCCAAAGGGTGGCTGCCCTCTGTATTTTTTGGAGAGTTTTAATTAGGCCACAGTAGCATCCATTGTAGTTATACCAAAGGCAGAAGCTATAAGTGGCAATAGGAACAATACAAGACCTATAGAGGAGCCTCTTGTTTTTTGGAGAGAGGCCACATATGGAGTTGCTAAGGATTCTCATGCATTTGACAGTTGGGAGAGCCTTGGTGGAATAGTAATGGATGTGTTCTTTGAAGATCAGTGACCAGTCAAACCAAAAGCCTAGGTATTGTAAGTAAGGCTTAGGGTAGATGTGGATGGGGTCAGAATTGAGGGGGTGAATTCAAATGGATGGGTTAGGCTCCATAGAGGGCTGGTTGGAGAAGTGGAAGGCCTCAGTCTTGTCATGTTCAAGAGCAAGGCCCATGGAGTCAAGAAATTGTTCAATTTCTCCATTGAGTGTACCTAGTTTGAAAGTATTAGTCTAAAATGGTTCAGACTGTACAACTATGAGACTGTCATCAGCAAAGGAGACTAATTTAGAGTGGAAAGAGTCTGAAAATTTATATAAAAGAGGAGAGAGGAATAAAGATATAAGAATAGGGGAAAGTGCAGAGCCTTGGCCTACACCTACAGAAGAAGGAAATGGAGGAGATGTATGATTGTTCCACAAATACATAGTAGAATGATCTGAAAGATAATGAATGAAGAAAGAAACAACACATTCAGGAAAGCTGTGACATTTAAGAATAGCACTAAGGAGAGAGTGATTTATAGAAGGAAAAAATTGAGTGACATCAAATGTGAGGATGCTCATTTTAAGGTTCTTTTTCCAGCCATCACTGGCTAGATAAGTAACATAGACACCTGCATCTTCAGTAGAGCATTGGATGAGGCTGCCAAATTGAAGGGGGTGGACAAGGTTGAGTGAAGACAATTCAAACTGAAGTCATTTTGAAATCATCTTTTTGATGAGTTTGCCTAAGGTGTTGAGAAGGGCAATTGGGCAGAACATCTTAGGGGTAGAATAGTGAGGTTTGTTGGGTTTAGGAATAATGACTGACAGTTGGCCATATGGTTGAGGGGTTTGGATGTAGGCTTAATTCCTGCCAGACCTTTC
>JAEUWS010000206.1:0-53757 GCA_018524945.1 Podaxis sp. C-F-92630
TACCTACCTTCGTACCTTGTCTAATGTATGAATGTCTTAGTCTATTCCATATGGTATCCCAGCCATTCCAAACAAAGTGAATGAGGTTTATTGTATGAAGTCTCCATTCACAACAATTAGCTGTTGCTAGAAGACGCGCGCTACAAGTCTATTGTGGGTACCTGCTTGTGGTGTGTCCTGTTGTACCCTGTTGCGTCCCTCCGTTTCGGTAAAGTTGATGCTGTTGTTCTGCTACCTTGTTCTGTTCCTTTCTTGCTACTCCGTGCCTCATGCGATGGTCCCAGAAGGCGTTTATGGCAATGCGAGGGCAACCAAGTCTTCAAGACCTGGCGGAACTACCATAGGGAGGATTGCGGCAGGAAGTGCGTGACTATTGCTTTTTCTTTTGTTCCAGGAAAGATGGTTGGCTTCCATGGTGTTTTTCTTAGGTTCATTAATTCACTTACTAGTTTGCTGTAAGCAGTTCAAGCTATAAATGCTGACCGTCGTCTATTATACGTTACATCTGCGCAAGGTGATGCAAATATAAGTACCAGTGTCGAAGTGTCGAATTCAGTAACTGCTTGTCATACTCTTTGATATCCCTCTCGCAATTTACGTTTCACTCTCTTTGATACTCGACATTCAAAGGCTGACGTCATGCCAAAAGCGTAAATCTGAATCAGCTCAATTTCCGAAACTCATGCCTGTGCAGAGCCTTGTAAACGCGCGGAACAAAGCATCACTTGAACTCTCCCGAGCGCCTTTGTTGCATCTAGTACATCTGGTCCTTTCCCCTCTTCGCCGAAGGTGGAGGTACCCAAGTGTACCCACCCCAGGGAAACTTGTTTTCCAAACACACCACCACCACTCATCCCTACTGTGTTGATATTTACCCTGTTTATGATTTATTCATTATGTTGAATATTTAGTTTGCAATACGCGCAGGTGGCAAAAGAGCGATATGACATAGTGGGTATCGTACAAGCTACAGTAGTACAACATAGCTGGTATACTTAAGTATACGTATATACAACTTTTCTATGAAAGCTATATCCCGAAGATCTAAGATTATAATGCCCCGGTGCTCCAGCGAAACAAATAGAAATCGACGATTCTGCATCTAAAGCGCGCGACCTTTTTCGAGCAGGGTAGAATCACGAGAGGCCGATTCCTATAGATCACCAGGAAATTAGCATCGCTTCCATGGTGTATAAGGTAGAGGAATCCTCACAACGTTTGGCGAGTCGACGTCAACATCCACGACTTTGTGCACCGAGATCCCGCCGATGTCGTGGTGTCCGTAATGATGGTGGCTCCCGTACTGGTTCTTGTATTCTCCAAGTGGAATATCGTTTGTTGACACATGGTGGGATGCACCGTGTGTCAGGTTAATGCGGGGAGTGCCTAGACGGTTTAGTCCAGTGTCACTGAACCCGCGATGTCCTGTAGACTGGTTCGTGGTGTTACTGGAGAAGGCATCGTAAAGTGTGAAGACGTTCCGGAAGACGGCGGTGGATGCGATAGCAGAGACGACAAGAGCAAAGGGAAGGGCTATAATGTTCATGACAGGGTTCAAAGCAAGGCTGGCCATGATCATTTGCACAAGGTTGGCTCCAAAGGCGGCGCAGAAGTAGAGCTGGGGAACGGGATGTTAGAGCACTCCAACGGGAGTAAAACTCAAGCCGACCTACAATACCGTCGCGCAGCAAGAGAGCAGCCAAGCCATTCGACCTTCTGTTGTTGGCTAATCTGTAGGCACACAATACGAGAATAATAAGGTCAAATGCCATGGCTGGGTGTAACCCACTAGTTAGACCTTTCATGTTGGCCCAAATCGTCGAAGATGACATACTGTAGGCAAAGACCGTGACGAGCAATGGGCGCGGAGCGGTTGAGATAACGGCGCATACTTTGCGCTCAGCGTTCCATCGTGCAATGGAGTAACGGAAAGCTAAGATGGTAAGTACATGATATTTGCCTTGTGAAGTGTCATAAAGCAGGCTTACTTTGACACCAGACAGCAATCTGACCACAGAATAAGGCGCCCAAGCCAACAGTAACCTTGAGATCCTGATGCCACACAGCCCTCGTTCGAAGAACGAGAATAAGAGACGAGCAGCAAGTCCCAATTGCATCGGTCACTAAGGGCGCCTATCAGTACATTTATTCATACGAGTCAAACGTACTCAGCCACTAACCCTTCGAAACCCAAGTCACCTGTTGGCACGGAATTTCTTGGATAGCGTTTAGATTGACTGCCATGGCAAAAATGTGCAACACCATGCAAATTCTTGCGATAAAATACAGAATCTATCAGACAGAATGAACTTTTTGCCTATGTGACTTCAGGATTCCACTAACCATAGGCCATCTCCAGGGTCTCTTACCCCTCATGATGGAGATATCGAAGCCCAGGGTACTGATGATATCCCAGGCGGCCACACCAGAAAGGACCAGTACGAAAGCGGCATAAACTTCTGGATGCCGTGTGAAGCGGTCGGTTAGTAAAGAGACCGCCGCCTCGGGCTGCCCTTTGTAACTACTTGAGCATGTAGTACTCACTGCTGTCACGCGCAATCTCAGCGGGATCGAGCCAGTTTTTGCCCATGACTGGCTTTTGACGCGGCCCGTGAGGAAGGGGTGGAGAGGGAGGGAGGAGGGGAGTTTAACTACCCGGTGGCGATTTCGACATCTTATGTAGGAGGGGGTGTGCGTGACTTAGTGCAAGCTGACCATCACATCCAGGTTCGACATCCCCCGAGGAAAGAGATCCGTATAGACTTCTAATTTCGGGGTAGGTTTGACGTGAGGTTCCGTGTTGGTGCCTTGTGATGCGAGGTCTAGTTGCCGACCTGGGGTGGTTCCTGGTGGTCCTTGCGACAGAGTGAACCTGTCCCATGCGAACCCGAGCCTGCTGGTCGCTTCCTTGGACTCTTGCACGTTCTCCAGGGTCCACTTAGTGCGTTCGAGCACGCACAAGAAGTTAATGTGAGCAGCTTTCTCCGGTGTGAGACAAATAAACCCGAGGGGATTGAATAGAATCACGCTTGATTCATTCTGCGGTCGGAGTCTGTCGGAGTGCTTCGCCATAGGTCACCATGTGGAACAATTTGCAATGTTTCTTTGCCCAGCCCTGGGCCGTCTGCTTTAGGATGGCCTCTGATACTGATAAGTAGCCTCCTCCGCCCAGCCATCATGAAGGTCGCGATAAATGACATGGTGTTCCAGAAGGAACGGGATATTACTACTTATGTGTCGTATCGGAAAATCAGGTTTGGGCGGGAACGACAGATGGCTGGGATCATGGATGGCCCCTGACGACCCCCTTGTAGTCTTTCCTCTCTTACGACCCTTCGCGCTTTCTCACATGTAGTCAGGAAAAAGTACTGTATATGTAGACAAGTCGTCAGAGTCGTCGGATTGTCTTCGGCAGTTAGGAGTTTACCCGAGCTGACCTGGTAGTGGCGCATATGCCCATTTCTGACCGATAGCCCACAGAGGATCAATGTGGGAGAAAAGAGCAATAGTCAACAGGAGAACGTATAGGTTGACTGCGGTCGTGAATACACAAGCAGATGCAAGGAAAAGATATATCTTTGCTAGTGCGTCCCCTGGCGTCCCCCAGCGTTCCCTGGCTTAACCCAGATGATCGCGGCAGCAATCATACGGTTATCTCCGGAATATCATCAGTTCTCGATCTCGATTTACCCCTTTCAGCCGAACTTAATCCACCTGCCTGCTCTGAGCGTTCTTTGATGCAGAGCCGCTTTAGAGACTGACAGTTTCATGGCATGTTCTGAGTTTTCGGTTTTCGCGTTTGCGAGTGAGCCCGATGAACAAATAACGATATGTAGGGTATATCCAAATGCACTATAATATTGAACCTTAAGTTTGATCGACCAAAGTTCGGCTGCACGCCAGCGCACGAAATCGTGTCTTAAAATTCATCCAAATCTTATCCGCAATCCCCTCACGGTGCTCCAATTTTCCGGGGTCCTATGTTAACATCTTCCCGACAATCCTAAAGAGTCATAAAGGCCTGAGGTCTCCTGAAGTCTAAAGTTTCGAAATGGTCCAAAACGGCTCGCACCTTAAATGGACCCATACCTTCACAAACATTAATTATGTCATTCCCCATGATGCGTCGTTTTCGGGCCTTGCCTGGCCCTTGTACTCCTGATGGCTCTCTTCACCTTGCAGCAGTGCATCACATCCTCGAAACCGCCCCCAACCTCTATGTATTTTTGCTACAGGTTCTTCTGATTAGGTGCATCCTCATTCCTCGAATAAGTTTGTTCGTATTCTGCCAGGACTGTGCCGGTCCCACCTACTTCCACCAAATCTCGGCTCTTCTGGGTATTGAATCCCTAAATCACAGCTTCTATTCGGTACCGTGAGCTCGCAACAGTCAGTGCCTTCGGGTAGCCGATTACACGTGTTGATCTATACCACTCTCTTCTAGGACTTCCCTTACGCCCTTCATTCACACAAGCAGGTTCACTGAAATCCCGAACACTGTTTGCCGTCGCCGACAAAGAAACAAGGCTGACGTCTTTTCTGGGCAATGCGCAAACACTTTTTGGTCCAAAGATCCAATGTAAGCATCGGGAAGCATTGCGGCCTGACGTAAGCATTTACGGTTGTAGGGTGACAAGTATTCGTTCTTCGTTTCTGTCATTCCTTTTCTGTTATCGGTTTCATGTCATTTCAAAAGATACTTGTACACCTAATTCAACCTACAGCGTCTTGCTAAATTATAACAAACAGTTGGCTACTTGAACAGTTCATCTTTTGTACCCCACAGACCTCCATTTACATTATATATCATGTCAATGACTTCATTCAAGCTTCCACTTGAAAACCACAGTATATCCCTCGTCAAGATTCCCAATTTCGCCGTCAGAGTATGCAATGAGCTCATACTCCTCTTCAACTCCATCATCAACCACTTTGCCACGATACGACCACAAGACTTGCGCCTTTTCCCGCCCCTCCGAATTTGATATATTTGGAGTGATCCCATGTTCCCCAGAAATATTCACCTTGATATCCTGGGACACGTTGGCTCCTGATACAGAGGCCGAGGGACCTTCCAAATCATGACCATTCCCACCACCACTCTTCCCGTCTGCGTTGCTTGTTCCCTTGATCGTCCACTTTCTCCACGCAATTGCAGAACACTCCTCAAATGACAGCTTCGTGAAATCGATATCAAGGTGTGCGAGACCCCCAACTTCCATCATCCCAGCATCACCAAAGAACTTGAGGAGTTCTTGGTTCTTTGGACTGGCGATCCATTCATTGTGAGCTTGGACCGATGTCCAACCTGAGATCAGGTATATCGTCGTAGTTAATGCGGGGCTTTCGCTAGTCGTTGCTTCGTTTGACCCCTCTGCTTTGAGCCCCTTGGCATTTTTGTGGGAAAAAAAGAGGTACAGGGGATAGCCCGACCATGAGGGTTGGGCTTGGGACGCGCTGAGGAAGCCGGCGATAAGTTTGGGAGTTTGGAGGGTGGTTGGCGGTATGAGATTCAAGAAGGCCAATTCGGTAATTGGGTGCTGTGGATTCGACATTGGTGCCCTAGTCTTCGAAGAGGGTACTGAGATCAGTTATCGGAGCGAAGTCTTTGGTGGGCGCGCCTGGAGAGTATCCACCGTAAATAGTCGCTGATCTCAAGCGTACGCGTAATCGGATATGTAGTATGATTGATTATTACCATACTTTGCATCCTCAATCAGTGTTCTAGCACTTTTCCGTCATCAGCCACAACGTCAACAGGGTTTGGATCCCGTGAGATAGATCCAGGGCATTGGCTTCCACTTTCGTGGTGATTCGTTCGGGTATCGGTCGAAGACTGAGCAGTTTGTACTTATGCTAAGCACAGCACCTCGAATATTGAAAGTCAAAGATCACCAGCTGTATTCATCCTAAGTTTTACTAATCAGCCACTCAATTTGGTCGAGATGGCTCGCGCAAGAATCCTGTGTCGCTTTGAGCCGTGGAGGAAAGAGGAGAGGAGGAAACGTACTCGTGAACCGTAAACAATGGATGCAACGAGTTCAACCAGCTGGGGATACCCCACCGATGCGATCAGAATACCCTATCAAGGACCAAGAACCAGGTACTCACAAATAACTCGAGACAGGTGCGCATCCGTCAACTTGGGTGCTCAGTCCAAATTCACCAATACCGTTCTCATACGCGGTACACCATCCCGTGACGTTGACGTATCCCAACGAATCGGCATTGTCCAGCAAAGTGTTGAACACTGGTTGTGTATCAAATAGAATCATATCCTGGACCGTCCTTTGATGACGATGTTTGAATTGGTCCAATGCATACTGGAGTTCGTTATTATATTGAGAGACGAAGGTGTGCATGAGCGCGGAGGCTTGGGGACCTTGCTGAAGGACCAGAGGGCTCCTATCTGTTGGCGGAACTGTTAGAAAGAGAAATGAGCGAGCACCGAGCTTATGGAGCTCCTCCAGCTGAGTAAAAACAGGGGTGAGCTCTTGTACGGTGAGTAGAGGGATATACGGACTTGGGTCGTTAAGCGGTTCATGAGTGTCGTGTAGAATGCGGGCCGAGTAATGTTGGACTACGATAACATTTACGAGGGTCCACGACGTTGATCAAATGGAGCGCACCCATCCGGCCGAGTTCCCCTTAAATTGTGATGATAAATTCAGGTCAATTGCAAGGAATGGGTCGTACGACTCACGACATCGTTGATCCCGATCCAAAATGCGAAAAGAGAGTTGGAGCTGTTCCAAACCGCATTGTCGGGTTTTTGTGAGAGGAAAGCCTTGAATTGTTCAACTTGGTCCACGATTGATCTGTACGATGTTGGTAAACCTCCTAGCTAAAAGATAAAAGGAAGCTGCTGACAAAACAGTGGGTTGAAATGGTGGAACCAATGCTGCGTCGATGGTTGCACCTCCAGAAGCGAGGTCGAAGACCTAGGATCATTTCGCTTTCCATCAATGTAGAGGCATGTTGAAGGTACGTACCCTCATGTTGGTAAGGTTGTACCTTCCGCCTACAGATATAATGCATCAAGGCAGAGTGGCGGACAGACTCAAAATTGACCAACCAAGGAATTGGACCCAATTTGGACCATTAGCAGAAGTCTGAACAAGGGATGTGCCACCATAGAAGTCAACGAAATCATGTCCGAGACTAGAAAGCGCAAGCGAGACCGTACGAAATTAGGCACAGGAGAATCTACACCAGCAGAAATGTTGAAACCTACAGCCCATGGCAAACATTCATATTGATCAACGGGGTCGAACAAGTGTACATTCATTTCTCACCGTCTGTGGTATAAGAGTCACCGAATGCAAAGAGGAACCGTGTATCCTTCCACCGGAGCCTTGCGAGGACACATGGGAACCAGCTAAGAGTAAGTAGGAGGAGAGAAATAAGATATCTCATGATTCTCCGACTAGATGAGGCACTTTCTCATGGCTAGAAACCACTCGAGGCAGAGTTTATATAGGGCCCGGATTCCTGTGTTCTGAACACATGTTCTTTCCGATGAAGTGCCGGATGTGAAAGTTTTGTGTCCTATCCAAGTGTGCATATGAGGGTTCTGTATGACGAGTGGTGGATGTATTTCGGGGTAAGAATCATGTGTCGGGATGATGTTCTAAAGCACATAGGGGGTTCCTGTTTTGGTATTCGTGGGAAATTGTATGTATGCATGTATTCTCGCCGCGGAACAGACTCTCAAGTTAATTACTTTGACTTGGCGACCCATGATCTCCGTAAGTTCCTGTTTTCTTCCAAAGACTTGAGACTGAGGTTTTGGGACAGGCATTCTTCATCTTTAATCAAAAAGGCGAGGTTTGTCATATTGTCTAAGCATACATCCACCCAGGGCTGATTTCTACTGCCCTTCAACTCTGGGGCCGCTACAGGTGTTGATCTCGCGGCTCTATCGCACAGACTTCAAGTACGCTCCCGCTCCTTCCTCCCACTTTGAGGCGACACTTATGATATGACAGACGTTCGATAGCGGACGTCTTTCGGATACAAGTTGTTTCCAACAGCGACGTTCGGTCGCCAATTATCACGCTAGGCTCGACGAGCTTTTTCCACGTGAGGGTGAACAATTTGTATGTCGTTGCGGTGACCAAGTGAGTATGTTTCATTCTTGCTCTGGTGATGACCTGGTACTGATGTAGGCATGACTTTGACGTAGGACAAACGCAAACGCGGCACTCGTGTTCGAGTTCTGTTACCGCTTTATCAATATCGCGAAATCGTATTTTGGAAAGGTGGATGAGGAGAGTGTGAAAAATAATTTCGTGTTGATATATGAGTTGATTGATGGTGCGTTCTTCACTGTTCTCATGTGGATTCAGGGGCTGATGGCGAAATGGGTCGTGTGCGTAGAAATATGCGACTTTGGATACCCACAGAATAGCGAAATTGATACGTTGAAGAGTTATATCACCACGGAGAGTATTGTGTCTACGGCTATTGCGGCGGTGTGTCGTGTTATGCGTCGTGTTTTGGTTAACAGTGCTTATAGGGTGGGCCCTTGGTATAGGAGGAATCATCGAAGATTACAACGCAGGCCACTGGAGCTACGAGCTGGCGAAGAGGAGATGTCAAGTACAAGAAGAACGAGGCGTTCGTGGATGTTGTAGAGACTGTTAACCTCAGCATGAGTGCCAAAGGTACGCTTTCGCATCTATCTCGTGCAAAGGAACGACGCTAGACATGTCTAAGGGAACATTTTGCGAGCGGACGTGGACGGTCACATCCAAATGCGCGCCTACCTCTCTGGGACTCCAGAGTGCAAGTTTGGCCTAAACGACAAGCTTGTTATCGACAAGAGCGAACACGGTACGAGTGATGCTGTCGAGCTGGATGACTGTCGGTTCCACCAGTGCGTACGGTTGCATGATTTCAACAGCACAAGGACGATAAGCTTCATACCGCCCGATGGCGAGTTTGAGCTCATGCGGTGCGCAATTTCGACAAAAAGGCGAATTGGTTGGTTGTGGTGGCTAATACTCCAACAGATATCGATCTACGAGCAATGTCAAACTACCACTCCGAGTGATACCCACCGTGCACGAAATCGGCACGACACAAGTACAATACACCGTCACAGTCAAGACGAACTTTGACAACAAGCTCTCGGCAACTAACGTGGTACTCCGGATACCCACACCTCTCAACACGACATCTGTAGACTGTAAAGTGGCGAATGGGAAAGCCAAGTACGTCCCTGCGGAAAACCTGGTTGTGTGGAAGTAAGTCGGCTCGGGATCAAACTGAGTTGTGTCGGTGGGAGACTTATGGGGCAAATGTCAGATTACCGCGAATTCAAGGCGGGCAGGAATGTACATTTCAGGGGACGGCATTTTTGACCAGCACGACGACGCGGCAAGTATGGGCGCGGCCACCAATCGATGTGGACTTTCAAGTGTTGATGTTCACGGCGTCTGGGTTGATTGTGCGGTTCCTGAAGGTGTTTGAGAAGAGCAACTACCAGAGCATCAAGTGGGTGCGGTACCTGACAAAGGCTGAGGGGTCATATCAGATCCGGGTGAGTTCAATGTTATCAGTGTGTAGGAGTGTGCTGAGGATGTGGCGACTGCAGTTCTGAGCGGTGAATGGTAGTCGGTAGATTAGATTAGCGTGTGAGAGTACCATATATGGGATATATACGGACTGGAGAGAGAGTGACTACTGAGTTGATCATCCACTGCCATGTTCTGGAGGTATTCCACCCCTGCCTGCAAATCGCCTCGCACTCAGCCTCTTTTGCAGATTTGGTTTCCACAATGCGTCCGCAATAGAAAGCCTTATAGACAAGGAAGCTTCCCTTGCCACAATCCTCGACCAGGACGACCTGCTCCAGGAGTGCAAGGCACAGAACACACGTCTTGCAGAGTACTTTGGCAGAGTTGGCGTGTTGCACAGGCTGTTTGCCTATGTCACGGGGGAGATTGAGATTGAGGGCAAAGACCGCTTCAAGTGCGCACTCCTACTCCTCTCCTTACAATAGCGCTTGTGTTACTCACGCATCGGGCTCTGTGCTGTCCTTCTACAGGTACCCGTATGTCGCAACAGAAGTCCTCTGCAGTGACATCTGGTCCATCTCTGCCACATGCGTTGGGAAAGCAGACGTGGTCCTCGCGCCGTTTTGGGAGTTTGTGCTCGACAGATCACCAGAAGATATGAAAACGCGCATGGTCATGGCGTCGCACTTTGTGAAAATCAACCTGAACTTCATACTCAAATGGCCGGAAAAGGTGTGTTTCGTATCCGTTCCTGGTGTTTCCGGAAGTCGTTGAGTGCTGAGGTGTGATGTTATTTTGGTTTGGGCGTGGAGATGCTCGCGTTCATACAGTCACAGCCGAACATTGTTGAACGGTTGCTCAGACATATCGAGTGCTCGTCGTTTGTGGATCTCATTGTGCAGATTATATCGTTGGATGAACATCAACGGTGCGGGGAGGTCATAGAGGCGCGTTCCGTTTTGCTCTCGTGATGCTCCACCTCCTTGCCCATCTGACGTCGTGGTGTAGTGGCTGTCGTCTCAAAACTTTATCCCTCGACTGGTGGATATGCTTTCTCCGGAACACTCGAGTGACACACACAACGCCGTGGCGGATCTCATAAAGGGGATCATCTCGATGGCGACCCCAACACCTGCATCGGGTCTTATGGACCCCGCTCCAGCGTCAAATCTATTTGCACGCGAGTTGGCGTCGAAGGAGATAGTGGAAAAACTGGTTTCGTATATCGTGCATGATTTCAGCGTCCCACAAACGACGACTAAAACGACCACCTCTACGACTACCCCTTCCACCGATAACAACTCCGCCGAACCCGCAAACACGTCTACGACTACAAACGCATCCGAAGATCAAGCCGCCGCTCCCGCTTCCCCAGACCCATACTCCGACCCGGACCACCTCCCCTCCCTCGAGTCCTCCATCTCCTCCGTCACAAATTCCATCTCAATCATCATCGAACTCATCCGCAAAAACAACTCGGACTACTTCGAGCCCTACCTCTTTCACACCCTACGCAATAGACTCATCCATTTCCAACAACATCTCACAGAGGAGGCTGGGAAGAACCCAGAAGAAACAAGGGAGATGCTGGAGCAAGCGATGAAGGAGCTTGTAAATCGGATGGGGGTTGTCCATCTAGGTCCAGTTTTGGAGGGTGTGGGAGAGAAAATGGGCGAGTTGAAGAAGTTTTTGAGGAGTCCGAGGTCATTGGTGAGTTGCTCTATGCGCTCCTCGTTGTGCGTATATACGGGAGCTGATACTTGGTTGGTTTGATTCGTTTTTTTGGTTGCTTAGGCGGGGGATATTCAAACGACGGTTGGGACGGTGACGCCACTCACGTTTGAGCGTTTCCGGATCTGCGAACTCTTCGCAGAACTCTTACATTGCTCAAATATGGCGCTGTTGAACCGACCTAGCATCCACGATAACTTGTATGACTCAAAAGGTCGCTTACAAGGTGGTCTCTCCGCACTCGAGGACTTGGCGCAGGTTATACAACTTAATGGAACTTCGGATGGTGAAGATAAAAGTGGTGGTGAGACGACGGATGATGGGAGTGGTGGTAGTGAGGATGAGATGAGTGATATTGAGCCTGCGCTTGAGCTGCCGATCTCTGGGATGGGCGGTGGCGGAAGGGTGGGATCTCATGGTGATACGCCGAGTATTGGCAGCTCGGACATGTCGGATAGTCCCGGGAGTAGTGATGATGACGAGGACGTGGGGAGGATGGAAGAGATTTCTATGGGCGATGAGCCCGCCGTGAGCACAGGCGCGGGTGGAAGTGAGAAGGGAAAGGCTGGAGGGTTGAGGGTGGATACGAACTTGGGCGCGCGTGCGGCGGGAGAGCCGGCCAATGACGCGGCATTGACTACTTCGCCTACGGCAATGACGACGAATGAGAGGAAAGTTGACAACGGCATGAGTGAAGAGTCTAACAATCCAAAAGAGGCGAATGTACGAACGGACCAGGATGTCAATATGGGAGCTGTACCCTCGGAACATGACGAAAACGCGCTCACGCCTCAGGCTTCACGGACACCCAAAACACCCAACTCGAGACGGAGTTCCCGGAAAACAACGATGCAGGATTCTCTTTCCGAATCTGCTCCAGATCTCTCGCAGACACCTGGAAGTAAGTTGAAAAGGTTGTTTTTGGATTTGGAGATCCTTCCTACACTTCTGGTGTGTCTTGTAGCACCTCTGCCGCGACATTGTCGTGCTGACCATGGTCATACTGGGATTTGTTCTCATATAGGACCTGTTCTTCGAGTTCAAGTGGAACAACTTTCTCCACAGCGCGGTCTATGACGTGATTCACCAGATTTTAACGGGGAACGTCGAGAGTGGGTTGAACAGGGAGTTGGTGATCTCGCTATTCAGGGATGCGAAACTTATGCAGAGGATCGTGGATGGACAAAAGCTGAACGATATAGAAAGGTACGCCGTTCCTCCCACACGTTTTCCCTACCTACTGCCGACTTACGCTTCTTTCCGTTCCACATATAGCGCGAAACCGAAAGGTGTTCGGATAGGTTATATGGGCCACCTCACGCTCCTCGCTGAAGATGTTATCACTGCACTTGATCGATTCCCATCTGACCTTCACACTCTTATCCTCGCCACGTATGCACCCCAGCCTCAATGGGAGGAGTACGTCAAGGGACGGTATACGGAAACGAAAGAGAAGGATCGTTGTGCGCTTGGCGGACCGAAGCCCAGTCCAAGTGTGACGTCATATGGGTTCAATGTCAACGTGGACGCTGATGCCACTGGGGCTCTGGGAGGAGGACGCGGCGAACTCACTGGAGATACTGGTACTGGTGAAGGTAAAGCGGACGGGATGTTTCCGGGGTTGCGGTTGGACGAAGCAGCGGCGGACGCATTTAGAAATCGGCCGAAAATTGAAATCGAGCAGGGTGATGTGGAAGGAGCGGGAGGAGGGGAGAGAAGGGCGGATGTGCCGGAGGATGTTGGGACTTCGAGAGGAGTGAGGGGAGAGTTTAGGAGGGCTGGATCGGAGAGTGCAAGTGGGGTGAGGAATACAGCTGATTTCGGACCTGTGCCGGTGTTGAGTCGGGGTCGTGATGACGGGGACGATGAGGATGATGAAGAGAAATATGGGAACTCGCGGACAACACATGTATGCTCTTTTACGTTTTTCTTCTACCACCAAAAGTTCATGCTGATATCTACACAGTTTGCAAGATACTTGGCTCAGGAAATTCAGTCCTCGAACCACATTGGTGAGTCCTCAGACTCATCGGACGAGGAAGAGGGTGGGTGGTTGTCACAATCAAATTTTAATCTCGGGAGTCCGCCGATTTCGGCAAGGCGGCAAGGTGTGGGGATGACTGAGCGGAGACCTCTGGGCGCTTCCGGTTTTGACGTGCGTTTCGTTTTACTTTTGCCATAGCATCTATGAACTGAAGCGGGGGTGACTTTTGCGCTAACAGGATTCGTTCAACCCGACTGGTTCTGAGGACCCATTTTCCTCACATGATGATGTGTGCCACATACACGCCCCCGTCTGTATTTGCCGTAATGAGCTGACTCCCTATGATAGGACGCATTCGGCCCATTCTCAGACTCAGCGGCAATAGCAAACACATCGGACAGCGTGCTTCTGTCCTCGTCGTTCTCGGACGAAATGGATGATTCGTCGTTCGAGAGTTTTGGCGATTTCGGGGACTTCCAGAGTGCAGATGGGGATGTTGATTTTGGGCCTTTCGAGAGTGCTAGTAGCGCTTCTACGAGTAGCCGCGCTCATGGTCCGTCTCTCGATACGAGTGATAGGGAAAAGCAAGGTGAGGATGAGGACGAGTCACTGACGTTGACGCCTACGACTGGTAGCTGGACGATCGCGAGTGGGAATGATGGGTTTGAGGAGATTCGGAGAGTTGAGAGGAAGGAAAAACGGGGATAGGGAGGTTCACCAGCTTCGTATCGACCTTGTTTGCTGGAGGGGATGTTCCTTCCCGCCTCCTCCTGTGCTTCCCCGTAGCAGTGTTCTTCGATGGACCTTTTCTTGTGATAAAGTTGAAGTTGATACTATGTAAATTGTAATATCGCAATGGTTTGCTGAGTGTTCTTCTCTAATAGACTACATGGTGGATGCCTCCTTGTAGAAACTATCAGGTCGCATATATGCATGAGCCAACTTGAGATGGTAGTTTCTAGTGAGAAAGCCATTCAGGAGAGGGGAAGGCAAGTCGGTTAGGTCCGTTAGATCTAGCTCCGGACTAATCACGAAAGCTTGTCTTTTTTGAGCAGCCCTGCCCAAGTAGAAATGACATTTGTTCGTAATCATGGGCGTAGAGGAAATAAAGGTTTCGAATCTCCTGTTGTCTATTTGATAGGGGTGCGTTGCGACCGAAGTTACTTGCACTCAGATCCAACTGAGTAGCTAGCGTGAGGCCGTTCCCTCTCCTCACATCACTTTCCCTGCTACTGCGATCAGACGCTCGTTGACCGCTAACTTCCAGAGCTCGCTGCTATTCTGTCCTCAACACAACCCACACAGTGAAAATGCACAGCTTACTATTTGATATTTATGTCATTGCAGTCATCATACATATGTCCTGACGAGTCGAATGAGTGGGCAAATAATACAAATATGGACCCAAAAATTCGCGTTTCTATATCGGGAGTTTACATGCATGTTCTCCGCAGCAAATGATGCCAACTTTGACTCCTGCCTCCTATCTGCTCTCACAACGACCTCCCTTTACATCAGCTCACGGACTCCAGGCGTCTCACCCTACCTAAATATGTCTCTTCCAAAGGGATTCAACACCCTAGCCGGCCTTGTCCTAGAAACTACACTACTGCAACTATTCCAGCCATCGACTCAGCAGAGCAGAGCCAGCTGTTATCTTACTGTCCACCCGTAATGGTTTTTTACTCCTAATGCACAAGGACGAGCACCATTCTTAGACTGGAATTACTTGCTGGTATAGCCAGTGGCGGTGGCGTTCAAACCTAAACTACACTTTTAGCACCAACCAACCAAAGGCATACGCCAGATGACACCCCGGTGAATTCCTCTGAACATGCAACATACAGACATGCAGGGAGTAGTCAATGGCCTCAGCCTTTTCTTTGACTTTACTCGTGCTCCTCCGTCACTGAAGAATATTATTAAAGTTATACACCTTTGTTTTTCCTCCTCACTGCGGTCAGTTATTCCCTGCACTTCTCCCACATTCGGGTCTATCGTCTTTTATATTTGTGTCAACAGACTTGTCAGATATACTTGCACGAGAGTGCCCGAAGCAAGTTCTCGCTGTCTTCATGCAAGGTACTGGAGAACAATGGCATGTGCCGATTGATGACCCGGGTAGGGAAACTCAACGGTGCTGGGAGGGCGAACCACTCTGATTCTTTCTTTCACCCCACCCTCCACTCTGAATAAGTAGATACGAGACGGACTCGTTCACAGATACGTATCACACACAGAACGTGGATGCAGCATGAACGCTTGGGGTCAAAGTCACGAACACACTTAATGTGCTTTAAGTTCTTCTCGTTGTATTACGAACTCTTGGATCTGTGCTCCCGCTTCGGATCACTCCCATCTCCAGGTGCCGTCGGCGACGAAGGTTGTTCGAGTGTTGTTGATAACAACACTTGGCATCATTGGTGCTTCCTCGCTTAACTGCACTACGGAGTTCTCAAGCCGCTCCCTATGCCAGAATACCTGTTTCCCCAAAAAAGGTCCTGTCGTTTCTGGGTGGTCTGCTTGGCGATCTCGTGGTCATATGTCTGTATGCTTGATCCCCTTTTTGTATCCGAACTTGGATCTCTGAGACGGTGTGCTGTTGCTGCAGGTGGTGATGATGGTGTAACAGTGCCGTACGTGATGTGACTGCTTGCTGAATAGACAGTATTCGGTGTCGCTGAAAAGCCTAATTCTCGCTGAAAATGATGTGAATCCCAAAAAATACGCTAACGGCTCCACCAATGGATACGGCAGAGTACTAAACCAAACGGGGTCGATAGTTCCAATGATGACTTTAACATGTCAATAGTAGCATAAGTCCACTTCGATTAGATGAGAGTCGTCCTCAACACAATAATATGCAGCCATTGTCGTCCCTGCTATCATGTACTGTGCCCCGAATTTAAGTAAAATCCCTCTCTACCATCCAGTCTTCAAGTGTCAAAAATTCTCAGTGTTCGAGATGGATTCATAATGGTTGCCCTCGTTGCCTCGGGACCTCTGAGATGTGGGGCGAAGAACGGAGGATGTTGTTAACATCGCCCGAACAACAACGAGCCTGACGTACCTATCCAGTGGCTCTAGTGCTTTAGCACCTGAGGACGGAACGTGCTGGAGGCCCGTCAAGGCCTCGGAATAGCGTTGAAGACATCTGGCACTGCCAGAAGATGCTCGATGTTGTCAGTAGTCGAGGACGACATCAATTCGCTGTGTACAGTATCTAGCATTACGCGACAGGTACTATGGTGCGGGACACCTAAACACCGCTACTTTTGTGCAAACGAAAAAAGAAATTCAAAATATTTTATTTTTCTTAGTTCTCTGGTAGAATAACTTCTTTTGCTTGTCTGAACAAAATGGCCAGAGGGAAATTGTTTTTGTCAAGAATTGACGGAGTTATTGTTTTGAGTCTGCCTCACAATGGCCAGCTTACATATCCATGCTCCAAATAAGGAAGGAATTTCCAAATCCGGTAAAATCTAATGATCTAATCTTATCTGTTAAATATATTGTTGCTGTAACGTTCCCGAGAAGAACATCGACGGGACTTGTATTTGCAAGAAGTAAATGCCTGAACATGTAAACTGTACTACATGCAGAGAGACGGCCCTGATAAGCATCTAGCCACTGGAGGACTACCTCCTGTAGTAGTGATTGCTGGCCTCAGAAGACAGGCGATTATTTATTTTATTTTATATTTTATTTTACTTATTTTCGGAACCACATCCCCTCCGAGATGGCCACTGCACAAAAGTAGCGGTGTTTAGGTGTCCCGCACCATAGCTACTTACAAGGGACAGGGTGGAGCCGGGTGGAGTAAGTCTTGCTGGAAAGTAGCCTAATTTCACTCGCTGAAAACTCGCTGAGAACGAGTACCGAATACTGTCTAATGCGATGTGATCGTTGATTAGGTGTATTCGGAGGCGCAACTGACGTGGAGACCTGATTATAGATTGAACTCAGGTTACTCAATTATATATCGATGGCCACTACCATTTCGAAGCCCACGTCATGCGCGCTATGTGTATCTTGTCACCAATATATCATATTGTCTTGGTAGTAGTCTGCCAAACCAGCCGGTCACAAAATGTGCCAACTCCCAAAGGTTCTTCAGACTCCAGAGAGAAATATCGAGACTGGGTATAGCGTCGAAGAGACTTCGGGTGACCCTAATGAATCAGAGCCCCGACTCTATAGCGCCTTAATTAAGAGGACATGGAACGATCTAACGTTAAGTCCTGGTGAAGCAAGAAGTGGGTCAGTGGTACCGTTATCCTGGTACTTATCAGGGCCGGAAATACATCCGTTCTAAATAAGCTGGAGGCCTCTATGTCCTCGTAAACACGAGGGGCATATATGTTAGACAAATGCGAAGCCTTGGTCGCATGACTCTCAAAGTGTTGATTGTAAGAATAGGTCAATCAACTGCGCAACCATGAATGCATGACAGCTGCTTCTTGGCGTCTCGGAGCCGTCTGATCGGTGGCGGAAATCTCAGCAAGTCTCTTCTTCGTTCGCGTTGGGTCTTTCGTGGGAGGGAACAACGCACGTTCGCTGGAAGATTTCTCAACGTTGAACTCCAAGGACGTGGGATCTGAATCCAGTCCACCCACCAAGGGAAGTGGGGTGCCCGCACGTCAGGACAATTGACGTCTCCAGTTCTGCGCATAATCCACAAGAGTTTCGAACCGCGTTGGCCAAAGTTGCAAAGCAGGTGGTGGAGTATAATTGAAGTAGACCTTATAGCTAGCCGGGATAATTGGGGGAACCGAATATCATGAGCTCCAGGTAAGTGGGGCAAGATCCCCAGTTCTTCCGTTGCTAACGGGATGCTACCCTTAGGGAGAATTCGGGTCATAATAAAAATTAATCCTTTGTTCAACGAAAAGGCGAATGCGTAATAGTAACAGAGCCTCAGAAGCAGAAAGTCGTGATGGTTGATAGAAGTACAAGGATTGCAACATATACCCAGGAGAACAGACAGATCTGTAGCGGGGGCACTGTTAGCACTGGTAGCATGGGTTGGCGCAAAGCAGGACTTACGAGACGGAAAAGTGAAATGCAACGGTTATAGCATAGGAGACAACTGCCGCTTGACGACAATCAAGAGGCGGTCACGGAGCAGGTCGGTGTGTGCTAGGCATCACCGTTGATCCCAGTAGTACTTTGGTGGATGCTTGGATATATATTCGTGATATGATGATTTACTCGATCGCTTTGATCGAGCAACTGGTGGTGGCTGGACAGTGGATAACATATCAGCGATGCGTTGTTCAGAAGAATGTAATAAAAGAGAGAAGCGTGGAGTTGTGGGGGCGTACAAGGGAGGAAGGTTCGTGGGATTAACTGGAATTTGGATCGCACCTTGGCCAGCACGTCATCGCCGTCAACGTAACCGTCGACGTTGGCATCCGCAGCAGACTTGGATTCTTCAGTCAGGGTTCCTCCAGAATCCGAGAGATCAGTCCGCTTCTCTCTGGCCTTCCCATGAGCTATCCTAGCACTTTGTTGCATCCCTCTGCCCTCCTCAACGTCCAAATGCTCTTGTGCTTGTTGCTGCTGCTTTCTTCTCCGCTTTCTTCGCATCTGGAATACCGCTGTGGCCAAAAGTACGATAACGAGAAAGACTAAGATTCGGGTGTCAGATGGAGAGAGCAACACCAAGAAAGGACGCACCAAAGACAACGACAATGGCGATCTCCCATGCAGGTCCTAGATGACCTTGGCTAGGACTGATCATCATCATTAGCCGCTAATTATGATGAAAGTTGAGAGGTGACAGAGGGATTATCCAAGGTTAGGAAGGATTGAGTGAAATGGGGTGAACCACATGAGTTTTCTCGTGGGAAGAGCTTCCTGCGATTAAGCAACGTCGCTCAAGAACTTGAAAGATTACGAACAGGCGGCCAGAAAATTTAAAGGGGGTGAAGGATGGAAACTGGGAAGACAATAAAGTAGAGTATAAATGATTGATGACATACCTGTCTTCTTCAGAGCGTGGGTTGGTCATTCCACCAATTCGGGTCACGAAGAGGGGTTATATCCGATATAATGGTGCCGTATGTTCGGGAATAATACGGTCGAGTGGAGATTTCGGGTGTGAAGGTGTGTACGTCCTTCCTCAGGAAGTCTTCCCACAAATCAAAGCGGTGCAGAGCGAAAAGCCGGCAGACCACGAAAGGGGCCGAAAATGATTGAGAGGAAGTGGTACAATACGGTGGTGTGCTCCTGCGTGGTTGTTATATGGACGGCTGCGGAAGGAGGGAGAGGATGAGAGGGGAGACGACGAAGGGGCAGTGGTGAACGGTTTATAAGTCGAGGTCAAGCATCCCAAGTGACTCTGGGCGATGCGTCCGCCAAGCCCAAGACACATGCCCTCGGGTCTGGCTTCTGGGAAGATGCCAAGTCGGCTTGTGGAGATGGCCTCCGATTCGGCGGCCACAGTCCAATAAAAAAACTTTTTGTCGTGCTTGATTTCTTGGTGGATTTTCTCCTCTGCCTGAAGCATATTTGTCTTGCTGGCGATGCAAAGCCGAGAGTTCTTGTTGTTTCAAAATGTTTGGTAGAGATCTCGATTGAACAGACTGAGGAGAAGCTTGGCCTGAGAAAACGTAAGCCAAGAGTTAAATAGGCTCTGCTGACGCACTCGTAACGTGCCCTATAACACAGGATAAACAAACACCGCTACTTATGAAGACAGCCTCTGAGAAACGTATAGGTTTCTGGTGTCAGAAGCTTCTCTGCCCTGCTCTTCTTTAGCTTCACGAGAGAGATAATGGCACAAGAGAACTTGGTATAGATTGAGGTTTTAAAGTGTCCCTCTCAAAATGGTCGGCGATAATGATTTGAGAAGGTTATAAATGAAAAGCGACTTGGCCAGGTGAGGCACTCCTAGCTGTGGTCATCTTGGCCGAAACGCATCACTTCCACTGTACATTTCCATGCATCCTTGATCGCTTTCTTGATATCATGATGCTGTAATGAGGACAACCCAAGCATCCGTGGCATCACCAAGCGATCTCTTATAAGAGCTTGAAAACAAAGAATACATTATATTGTCGTGGCAAAAAGGGGCTAGCTAAGGCTCTTGTCTTCCGAACGTCTTGGCTGATGGCAATGCTATCCATCGGCCAGCGGACAAGTCGATAACCATGCACAGTCGGTTGCATAGATGGAACATTGGAGCCACATTTTGGTCTGGATGGCAGCCCGAAGGCTAGCCAGACAAGCCAAGCTGCTAGCGCGAGGGCTCTGTGCGTTATGTCCTGTTATGTCCTTTATGGACGGGGGGTCCATTCCCACGCAACTGGAGCGGATCGGCCCGGTACCTAACCTGGCATGCTGTTGACACTTTCACTCCGGATTGCGTCGTCTTTTTAGTCCCAACTCGAAATATTCCGCAAGGGCAGCGGTAGGTGGCTTTCATCGCGTTGATTCTCTCGTCCTCAAACGTGTCATTGAAACAGGAACACGGTGGACTAAGTAGCCATGGCCTCCACCTTCACAGCGGTCGGAAAAAAAGTACGGACATCTCCTAATGAACGCTGAATATTGCTTAATGGACCTCTCAACGTATTCTACGCAACTCGTCACAAACTCCCTGATCAACGGTTTTCCCGAACCCGCAATCCATCTTCGGACACTTAACCCGAACATACCAGATTGTGGCCATAGGTCGTAATTATGCTGCGCACGCCAAAGAACTCGGGAACAAGCCTCCCAAGGAACCTTTCTTCTTCTTGAAACCCACCTCAAGTTACTTGGAGTTTGGAAACAAGGTCGAGATCCCAAAGGGAATTATAGCGCATCATGAAGGTGCGCCTCGCGTGGTGGACTGTGGATTCTACAACCAATTGTGACCACTCCTGTTCTTGCCGCGTTATTACGTTGCATAGTTGAACTTGGCGTCGTCATTGGTCGACCTGGGAGGAACATCCCAGCCTCCCAAGCCATGTCTCACGTTTCTGGTTATGGTGCGCCGTCATAATCATTCATTCCCTCTACGCCCTTAGCTGAAAGCTTACCAGCATTAGCGGTGGACATGACAGCCCGCAACCTTCAAGAAAGGGTACGCAAAGCTGGTCTGCCGTGGACTGCGGCAAAGGGTTTTGACACCTTTACTCCTGTTTCGTACGTTCCCTCTTCGTGTAAACAGCAAAGATGATGAATAGGTTCTTCCCACAATTCACAGAGGTTGGGTCCCAAAAAAAGATGTCAATGATCCCCACAACTTGCGACTTACCCTTGCCGTACGTCCGACCACGAGCACCAGAGACACGATAGACATGACGTGTGCGACGTAGATCAATGACGAGATAAAGCAAGACGGCTCTACTGGAGATATGATCTTCAAGATCCCACAGCTTATTGAACATGTTTCATCTATCATGAAGCTCGAGGTATGACTCCCTTCTTTTTTGCTTGGCCAGCGCTCATGTTTATTGCTGTTCTTGATGAGCAGGAAGGTGACCTTCTGTTGACTGGCACACCGTCTGGCGTTGGCCCCGTTGTTCCTGGTGACAACGTGTACTGTACGCTCAAGGATGCATCTGGGGAGGAATTAGCAGGACTGAGGTTCTACGCGACGCAGCGAGAAAATGGGTATCAGTTCGTGCCGGATTCGGAGTAAATTTCTTCGTTACTCAGATAAGTCTAATCAGGCAATCTATACTTAACAGAGATTAGTTGCACGGTATGGCTGATATCGGGATGCTACGACAATGTCGGACATCGACGCCATTCTTTCGTTTGTCGAGCATTGCCGAAGGCAATCTGACAACACCTGGGAAGGCTCTTTCCTGGTTGATCCTAACCTTACGGCTTCTCCACGCGTCCTCCAACATCCGACTTGTCGCTGCAACAAGATCAACCAGCCCGACCACCTCTTACCCCAGGGAATCCTCATCATTACGATCCTGCCACTCACCAAAAGAAAGGTGGATATGCTTCTCAAGCTACTGAGAATCAATCTTCTCCAAATTGGTCAATTTCGCCTCTGGAATTCCGTGCAAGTCCTGAGAACTGCGAATTATGACTCGGGTACACGGCACCCGAAGCAAAATTCGGCGAGACCTACGTACCAGCGTTCCAACCTTGCCGTAATCAAGGATAGATTTCATGTGATTTTAACGTCGAGGAGCAATTGCTCCGGCTCCGGTAATTGGGGGGAGAGGGGGTCGTCTAGACATCCCAATTGACACTGTCAATAGTAGTATCTATCGGCTGCACAGGTAGCCTTTTGTTGAGAGTAGACAGCTCAATATCGAAAACGTGTTTATGGTCATGGGTTAGGGCCTTTAGAGGAATTGAATTGGGCGGAAGTCGCAAATAAATAGGTTCCTACAGACGGAATACTTAAAGAGTTTTTCCCTGTAGACGGAGCTCATTGACAGTCATGTTGTGAACCCCAGGTACGCATTGTGTATTTCTCCTTTCTATATGTAGACACTAATATCATTGACAAATTGTTTTGTGAACTCGAAGGCAAATATCAACGCCAGCTTAAATGAATGCTATCTTCTGTCAGGTTATCCGCTGACGACCTCGAAGAGGCTGTTCATTGTACTAGTCGGTGCGGTTACAGCTGCCATAAGGTTGTTGCTGGCCCTTCGCCGATCTGCGTTGACGAAAAAGGGATACCCATTCGACTTGCGCAGCGTCCTCGCTGTGCTTCAGGACGGCAACAAGGGCTCAGTTCCAACCCAGCTAAGGAGAGATACAGCATGGCCTCGCGTCGATAATGTTGATGAGATATCGCACTCATGTTGCGAAAATAATGGGAGCTCCTTTATTCTCTGTAGTGCTCATTTCTAGAATTGGTTGCGTTTTCGAGTCAAATATACTATACACAAAAATTTTGTTTTGGAGCAACGAATGAGTACCGATAGAATGAGGATTAGATCCGGGAGAACAAATGCAGCATGTCAACCACCACAACTTCCACAACCGCGACCGCGGGCCAAAAGTAAAAAAGGGGAATGAGGGACGTAAAAGAATCGGAAAGGATAGGGAATATATGACTGTGCCTTTCACAAAACATCATAACATAAAAGAGAGATCCAAAACACGTATTGGACTTTTGTTGTTGACTTCTTTCCTCAAAACGTTACGTTTTCTTCGACTTCTTCCATGATTTTTTGGTGGGGCATACAAACAGAAAAACCCCTGGAAAGGCGGCGAAGGTGGACCGAGGACAACGTCGATCAACACCTCACCCCCGACATCCGAACGTCCTATCACACCCCCTCATACTTGTTCGACAACATAGGGTGAAGCAACTGCTCATGTAGAGCCTTGCCAGCGGGAACCTATATGCCACTATCGTTAACCAAACTATCCTTGGACGAGCCATGACAACACAGAAAATCGGACGCACCATGGGGAACACATGCTCATTCTTCTCCACGATACACTCCATCACTATGGGCTTATTATTATCATACTCCAAGAATTCCTTCATCTTCTCCGGAAGCTCCTCCGCGGTATGACACCGGATGGCGTGGACACCCATTGCCTTTGCTAGCAACACAAAGTCGGGGTTGGTCATTGCGGTATGCGAGTAGCGTTTCTCGTAGAAGAGGTCTAAAAGAGAAAGGAGGTAGGTCAGCATGTGTGTGTCGTACATGATCGTACGAAAGGGTCGGAAGGGAGGGCATGCGGATGAAGTGAGGGCCACGGGGAAGGAAGAGGAGTCGACATACCTTGCCATTGCAACACCATACCCTGGAACTCGTTGTTCAGGATGAGAACCTTGACACCAATGCCGTATTGGGAAGCAGTGGCGAGTTCCATGGCGGTCATGCTAAACGAAGCATCACCATCAATATCGACGACCGTTTTGTTAGGCGCAGCGACCTTGGCGCCAATAGCAGCTGGCAGACCGAAGCCCATTGTCTATGGTAGCAAGTATATCAGTACCGCATTGACAAGACACGCACAGAAAGCACTCACTCCGAGACCACCAGAAGTGACCATCGACCTGGGTTGTTTCCACCTATAATGCTGCGCTGCCCACATCTGATGCTGGCCAACACCAGTCGCAACAATAACTTCATCCTTCTTCTGCGCGCATTGCCTATCTAACTCCTCCACAACCTCCTGAGGCTTCATCCTCTCCCCCTGCTTGCTCTTCTCATATACGAACGGATAATTCGACTTCCAATGCTGGATATCCTTGAACCAAGCCTCCCTAGGCGCATGCTCAATCAAAGGCACGAGCGCAGCCAAGTTCGTCGTCACGTCACCCAAAATGGGAATCGAAGCGTCAACAACTTTGTTCACGTTCTTTGGCTGAATCTCAAAGTGGATGAAACCACCACGGCCCTGAGCAGCAGCGGCACGCGCTGCGGGTGCAAACGTGTCAACCTTTCCGGTGACACGATCATCGAAACGAGCACCAAGCGCGATGATCACGTCGGCCTGTTGCATGGCGAAGTTGGCGTAGGCACTTCCGTGCATACCGAGCATGTGTAGCGAGCGTGGGTCTGTCTCGTCGAAAGCACCGAGACCTTGTAGGGTCGTGCATACGGGGATGTTTCCCTTCTCCACCAGCCGTTTGAGGAGCTCGGGACCGTGAGGCGAGCCAAGGACACCATTACCTGCATAGATAACAGGCTTCTGCGCCTGGTTGATCAGAATAGCTGCCTGTTTGATAGATTGCATGTCTGTCGGAGCCTCTAGCACTTGTAGAGGGTTGGATGGAAGACCGAGGTTGATGCCGGGCGTGGTGGCTTTGTAGGGGAGAGGTGTGCGGAGAATGCCAGCAGTGACATCCTTGGGTAGATCGACAAGGACAGGTCCAGGTCTGCCCGTAGTTGCAATCTTGAATGCCTCATTGATGCGCCGAGGGAGTTCAGAGATATCCTTTACCATCACATTCCATTTTGTGCAACTCCGCGAGATGCCAACGACATCGGCCTCCTGGAAGGAATCTGAGCCAATGGCGGAAGTGGCCACCTGGCCGGAGAAAACGACGAGGGGGATGCCATCGCTCAAGGCATCCTGCATGGGGGTGACCACGTTGGTCGCGCCAGGGCCCGAAGTCACAAGGACGACACCAGGCTTGCCAGAGACACGGGCATAACCCTCTGCCATGTGACCGGCGCCTTGTTCATGGCGGGGGAGGACAAAATCGAAATGGGGGGAGTTATAGATGGCATCAAACACGGGGAGAATGGCGCCTCCGGGGTAACCGAAGATGTGTTTGACGCCATGCCGAAGCATCATCTCATGGAAGATCTGACCACCCGAAAGGCCAACGAAAGTGTGGTCCAGTGGAGCATTGGGGGCGGGGCCGGGGCCGTTGATGTGGGAGGGGGGCAGACGCACATTATTTGGCGTGGGGATTTGCTGAAATCCTGGTGCTGGATTGGGGCGACTGGCACGAGGTCAATGAGATGTAATAAGATACAGAAATAATAGAACAGACGAACATAGCGGGTGCTGGTGTCGCTTTTGAAACGGGTGTACGACTAATATGGCGAGCATGTTCGCGCACTCTTGTTTTGGCATCGATAATTGAGGAGCCGGGGATGGCAGCGGTTGAACGACAGCGAACGAAAGTCGTCCCTGGGTTCTTTTGGTGTGCCGGTACGCGAATTCGAGCAGCAGGGAGAGCCATAGTTTTTCTGCCCGACAGCGTCCAGCAGTCTACAGAAGATGAAGGGAGGAGGAGGGTCGAGACTAGCCAATCACCTCTGAACTTTTTCAGTCTCCAATACTTGACTCAACTTTGGAAGTCCGATTAGGCCTCGGCCGACGCCATCGGTCACCTGATTCTTCTATTACTTCTTGACTTTTTCGCTTTCTTCCTGCATCACCTGCCCTCCCAGGGTCCCTAAATACTCGATCGACGGCATCGCAAAAAAAATATATTTTCTCCCCACCTTCAAGCTCCACCCAGACGGAATTTGCTCTCGACCGACCCTCACCTCACACCTGCATCAACTCTCTGGCGAACAGCAGATGTCAAGAAACGACTCAAACATGTAAGGTTTTACCCCGGTAAACAATAATGCACGGAGAAATACCCAGGGCGCTGACCTTGCTTGGAGTCGCTTCAATACAATCTGTCCGCGAACCTCATCCGCAAACAACCCCTGTCTATTCTCTCTGGTCATACTTCTCAACATCTTGCTGTTCATTCTCTTCAAGAACGCTGCTTAAATCGATCACGTCCATACTAAGTTGACTACCAGCCGTCCACTGCCAGAAAACATAATAAGACGCTAGGAACTACAGGGTGGGACGGGGGTGGACGTTCTGATTCACCTTGTTTCCAGTATATGACGACTCGAACAAGCCCAAGCCTGACTCATTTCATCCTTATTGTCTCGCAGCCATTACCTAACTCGGACCCAGGCACCATTGGCAACGCGCGGAAGAACAAAGATGAACTAACCCCGCTGAATGATTCTCCGGATGGGCAACCTCCCTCTTCGAGGCTGCAGTTACTCTATCTAACCCGTTCGAGGTCTGGGTGGTTTAGGCTGGAAAATGTATTGCAACCGGAGCTGTTCCTACGCCGTCGGGGCGAGATCGCGGTACGCATGCGCCTAGCAACTCTCGGATATAAGACCCTAAAAATTGATATGTACACCGAATGTCCCTTGCACGCGTACGGAGGTGGTAAAAGCAAGGTAAAAGGTAAAAGAACCAGAACTTCACTTTAGCGCGACCCTATACTCCATGTGTTGCTATTCCCAATTCAACGGCTTCCTGCTCTCCTAAGTTTTGTCCCCATGCAATTACTGTGCCAGAACGCTAGCTGTCCGAATCGAAGCGGAATCACACTATCTAATCAAAAGTATGCGTCCAGTTGGTAAGGCCACAGTCGCATGTCCATAAAGTGGGTCCGTTTGGGGTTAACTCTGCCATACTTGAAACGGAATGCTACAGATATGTGAAAGAGGAAGAGGACTGGAAAGAAGGCCAGATATGACACGAAAATTTCTGTGCTGTCTGTCGCTAGCTTCAGGACATCATTGAAACTTTGGATAGAGAGAAAACATACATACAGAGAAAAGCCTTCTATACTCCAGCAGCTGTAAAATATGTGATACTAATATTTATCGTGTTATTGATGGTACGAATATACGACATCCTCGCGTACCACTCAATTCACAGATTGGGAATGCTCGTAAGTTCAAGCAAACCCCCCCTTTTTTTTTCATAGCGTTGTCTATCTATCGATCAGTGAAAGGCAGGAGGAGTATTTAACTTACCTATTAGCTTTCGCTTCTACCATGCCTCCGCCAGTTTTGGTGATTTCCCAGGTCGATGACACTAACGAACCCTTCACAGCTAGCGAGAGCAGTTTCGCGTGGCCGCGAGCTCGAGTTCGCTCAGATTCGTGATATTATTGCGAGTGACGACCAATGACGACCAGTGTATGACAAACAGGAGCGGAACCTACCAAGAACAGGGAAGCGATTTTCCTGAGCGTTCAGGGAGGTAGGGTCTTATGTTCACGTGAATAGGCAAAACACTAAACATTGCGTATGATGATTCACCGCCTTCTAATCTCACTCTACCACCCCTTCCTCTGAGAGACATTCATCAGAACCTTGGCAAGTGCGTCAAAAAGGACTTCTTTGATTAACGCGGATATATTGTGGCAATACGTCAATAAAAAGGGTTAAGAGTCAAACTGACAAGCGCGTCAGATGCCGATTTATCGATATTTACCATTTAGCAACATGAAGAATGCTTGAGTATGTCACATGTGAAGGCTGGTGGCGTCCACACGCCCAGCGCAACGATCCCGAGTTATAATGAATTATCAGGTGGCATTTTCTTCAAGGCACTAAGGAATCATGGATGCGTATAGCGAATGAGCTGCGTGTGACTTTGATGTGCAAGTTCAATGTTCCACTGATAACAAGGGATCTTCTCAGTGCCCGCCTGCTTCACTAGCGTTTCCACGAATATAAGTAATCCGCACTTCACAGTGCTGACGAGACCATCATGTTCATCATCCCCGATGGCCTCCTGACACAATTCCCGTGGAGTCGACAGGCGCTCATTCGTTCTCTAGTGCGGGACACACGGAAAGACACATTTCTGATTGGTTACTTGATGGCCAGTGTATGAGGCATGCTTCGAAACATCGTGATCTAGGTATCTCGCCTATTCCCATCCGGCGTCGACAATACATCTACATCTGCAAGCCGCAGGCCACTCAACGACCTCAAGGTTCCGCTAAAGAGCCTTCTCACTATATTAATTAACCAACGCCATACGACCAAACCGTAGCTGGTGGGGGTCCTAACTCTATGTCCCTAGCACACGGTTCCCAATCGGCTCCCCCCAATACTTGAATGAGTATGTTTTCTATCCTTCTATTCTTATCACATTCACTCATGCGTCCCACTCCTTCGCCGATGTGTCGTTTGATTGACAGGTAGCAGAGAACGCAGAAATTCTTGTTAGGAATTTCAAGTCTGGACTAATGATAATACATTGATTCAAGCCCAGATGATGGGCGTCTGGTGTACATTTATGTACATACGAAGCATATTACTCACCGTATCCGAGGCTGATGAACTCACTTCGGTTTAGTCCCAGCGTCTATTCGAACGACTAACATCTTTCACGAAGCAAATGCCGTCAGATATGCGGCGATACATGGGCTAAACTTGTAATAGAACACGAGGAGGAAGCCCGTCCAAAGAATGGGAACTGGATATAGCCCAAAGTCGGGTCAGACTCTTGCGGTCGCCCGCCTTATTCTCACCCCAGCATGAGCACCCCCAGCAGTGCAGCCGCAGTGCGGTTCCCCGTGCCCTCCAGTCCAGTTGAGGAGAAACGGGACAACGGTTCTCCTCCTCCTCCGGCTGCGACAATACCTTCACTCGGGTATGCTGCACAAGAAGAACCCAGATCCGCCATCAGCAGATACACACGAATCAATCTCTACCTGCGTTTCCTGCTGTTCATCCTCATCGAGGCTGGATTCATTGCCTTAGCTGCTGTCTGTCTCGCCAAACCCGTACCCCTCCACATCCGCCTCAACCTCAACGACTCGGAGGTGAAAAGCGGCTTCACAGTCATTTTCATCGTCTGGCAGAGTCTCGCCATCATTGCTGGCGGATACATCCTCGCAGACGCCTTTAGCAGAGAATGGTCTGTGCAGTTGGCGCAACTTGTGCCTGGCACCACCGACCGGGTGTCCACTGTGACCTCTGGCTTCCTGGATCGCATCCTCTACTTCTTCACGAAACGTGCCAGCGGAACATTCAAACTCGCATTCCTCACTTCCCTTTCATTCATGGCCCTTACTCAATTGGCGCCCGGGACGATAAGCGCTGCCACCACCCTCATCGACGTCCCACTCATGGTGAAGGTTGGCAACTTGATCAGCCACGTGGCCGACGCGGATGCGTTTCAGGAGTTCCTCGCTGCCGCCGCTCGTGCCAACCTCATCGTCCGCCTCGAACAGATCGAGCATTCACCCTTTGGACTGAAGCTCCCGCCTAACCAGTTAATCGTTTTGCCATCGGTGGATCTGGGTGAGCTGAATAATGGGTCGTTGGAATATGATTCGGATGTCGTGGAGTTCCATCACGACTGTCATTGGGAGGCGCCGAGTTTCGTTAATGATTCGGTGGCAGGGCCATCGGTCATAGCTTCGGGACAGGTCTGGACAACCTCCCTCGTATTCGGGGCAGGACCTGGCGGTAAGGCCTCCCAGTTACTTCTCTGTGGATAAGATTTAATACTTTGGTAATGTAGCCTCAAGTATTAGCCCATTGGCCTTTCCGGCCAACGAGATCATGGAGAGAGTTAACACTTCAGCATACCTTTTTATTGGAGGGAACCGGACCCTCCCGAACACCCGAGTGTCTCCTGTTGTGCCCTTTGCCATAGACCTTGGAAATCTCCCAACTACCTTTGTTCCGAATGGTGTGGGCGTAACCGCTGCATCGGAGACATTTATTGGTCCTCTCGCGAGTGTCCTCGTCTGCGACCCTCATTTGAGTATCTCAGGAGGTCGCGCTCGCCTTTCCACAGACGGCACCGTTAATGTTATCGCCTCTGGACGACCACCCATCGGCAATATCGCATCAAGCGCTGCTAACCTAATCTTCACAAACGCGCTCCAGACCGCACTCTTCTCGGTCGAACCGCTCGAAATCAACAATTTCGTTAACAACGTTGCAGCAGTGATGTTCATGGCGAACTCCTCCGTCGACTGGAGCAACGCACGGAACGTTCCTCCATTAAATCTCACCACGATTAACAAGAATGTGGATACGTTCATGCTTTCTGCAGCCAAGGCATTCCTTGACGGATATCGCAAAAGTGGAACAGCTGTCACTGCACGCTTTGATTTGGTGACCATCCCGGCCATTGGACAAGAGCAGCGTTTGGCGCTGATGACGTCGAAGGGGCTGTTCATTACGGTGGTTGTGGTCATTGGGATTGCCATAGGGTTGTTGTATGCCCTTTGCTACTCTACGCTGACACAGAAAAGGTACCCTTTCGACCTGCACAGTGTGTTCACTGTACTTCAGGAGGATAATGGAAGGAGAGTGTCGATGATGATTCCGACGCAACCGGGGGCACGCGCTGTGTGATCCCGGTCCAATGGTATTGACGAAACACGATGTTCACGCCGCGGGGTACAAAAGGCACAACGGTTCACTTGCCTATCCTCTGTAATAACTATCTAACGTTCCACTTCAAATGATATAATCTACGAGCGATATCCTTGTCACGTTGTATAATAGCTATGTACCGCCGCCATTTTATTTCCCTAACACGGTTTGTTTTGGAGTCTGGCGAAAGCGGCATAATGTAGTCCGAATCCGGCTAACTGCTCGGAGAAATAAGAACTCGATCTGAACGTCTCTTTGTCTACGCAATCATATGCAAGACCAAGAAGCAATCCTACTCTCAACCGGCATGTAATATCTGCACGGACCGTCGCACTGACACGAACTTGTGACCTTGCATACCTATTTTTATCACGGAGGCAGTCGCAATAAACCAATAATCTAGGGCTTGAGTTCTCATAGCGACGACTTCTCTCCCTCGCGTCAAGCGGTATCACGGCTCCTAATAGCTTGTTTTAGGTCAAATGACGGTGTGGAAAGCACCCGAAAATAGTGAAGGAGCAGCGGGGAATCGCTGAGCGTGAATTTATCCCGGGGACATCCCTTACGTCGCACTTGATATAAAGTCGATGCAGAGGGGCAAACGCAATTAGTTAGTCACCAAGATATTCGCCATTCCCCAAGATAAATCGAAGGGTGGTAACAGGACGACCTTCGAGATTACGGTGCCATCCAGAGGTTGATTCTCTCGCCTATTCTTGTTTCCTCTTATGATGCCTCTTCAGTGAATGCAACCGCAACGAACTGCACCCGTGCATGGGAACCATTCAAATTCAACCACCATAGACATGAGTATCAGTTGATTTTGCGAGGCTTGGAGTATAAAAGGCGTACCAACATCGTCCACTCAACCCAATACGAAGTCTTATCCTGTGTAACCTCCGGTCAAATGTTCAGATCTAGTCTCTTCGCAGTCGTCCTCTCTGCTCTGGCCTACGCGGCTCCGCCCCTGGAGTCCCGTCAAGCCTGTGCTGATGTTACAGTCGTCTTCGCTAGGGGCACAGGTGAAGCTGCACCCATCGGCACGATAGTTGGACCGCCATTCCGTACCGCGCTCCAGGCCGCAATCGGCGGGAGGTCATTGAACTTTGTCGGCGTCGACTATCCCGCTACTGTCGGTGGATTCTTGGAGGGTGGTGACCCCAACGGTGCTCGCACCATGGCCGCGGACGTCACATCTTTTGCGAATTCGTGCCCGAATACAGCAATCGTTATGTCAGGATATAGGTATGTGTCGTGCTAAACTACTGAGATGTGAGACCGATCCTGATGGTTATGCGTTTGTGCAGTCAAGGTGCCCAGGTCACACATCTTGCGGCACAACAACTTTCTTCGGCTGTTCAGAACAGGGTTAATGCCGTCGTCGTCTTCGGTGACCCGGATAATGGCGATGGATTCCCTGGTGTCTTGAACGGTCGCTCCATCACGTTCTGTGCCGCCGGAGACAACATCTGCGATGGCGGTGTCATTATCCTCCCCGCCCACCTCAGCTACGGCGCCGTAAGTTCATTTCTGAGAGAAATAGTAAGGCAAGGGTACTTATTCTCTTCCTTAGGACGCTCCTCAGGCCGCCGCCTTCGTGGCTTCACACCTTTGAGTAGTACGATCTTAGAACATAAATTGTCATGTGTATTAGGGAGAAAAGCAAGAAAAACAGACCTGTTTAGGCAAGGCTCGCCTGATGGTCTAAGGTATCTATAAGTCGTTGTGCCATTCGAGTTCTCTAAATTTGGGATGGCTGGTGTGAGATGGAGCCAACAAATTGATCCGGCTCGCATCTGTATGCAAAAGAGTTAGAGTACGGTCGAAGCTCCTTCGGAAGTGAGAGACCGAAGATGGACGTTGGTGCAAGAGAAGCTTTCCTGGTCGTCTGTTAAGCCTATTCTTCCTTCGTGGAGGCTGGTCGGCCCAATGACCATACCGTAAGATACTCGAGCCATCCAGTCTCCCTGAGTATCCAGTGTGAAATGGTGAATGAAAGTGCGAAGATCCCTTAATATGTGAATGGCCCGGCCAGATGTGTTCTATGAGCGTTGCGAGAACAGCAAATAAGCAAGACAGTGTTCAGGCGGACTTGAGTTCCAAGCCATGCGACTACCACTGCGATCATCCCACTAAGGTCGCAGATCACTCAAAAATGGCACTTATGGTCGGATTTCCGGAACTAGAGAGTTGCTCGGCCAACATCCCATTGCATCTCTGCGACATGGGCGGAGAGGTTGGCACAAATTGTGAGGCAACAATTAGGTTGATACATATCTAACTGGCGACATGCTTTTGCAGATCCTCGTGAGACGGGGGGAGATTCCGAGAAACCTGATATAGATCGGATCACCTGCACGACGAATAACCTATTACAGTGAGGAAGGGGAGTACTTTATGGAGACACGTAGGTGAACCGGTCTTAGGTGGCTGACTTTTCAAGCCCTCGAATGCATGAAATTAACGAAGTACTCACCACGAAGGAAGCTCCCTTTCCCAGTCTGATTATGACGACATAGTGTCAATCTACCTCAAGGCCCTAAATGCAACCATCAGCGCAGGACATCAACGAAATCACCAAGGGGATTGCTACACCCGCATTATCATCCTACTCTGCGCAAGATCGCTCAGCTGTGAGTTACAGGGTAATGCGACCATTTCGCTGCCCTTAGTACGCTCGATCGACGGGTGAATGATGTGACGGAGAGAGCTGGTGCGGTTCGGCGTCGGTTCAAAATGGCGGACCACGGTGAGTTAACAAGCGTGCAGGGGATGGACAATGATAAAGTGCATCATTACGAGTCTTGTCGTGCATGATCTGATGGTGTTGTGCCTGTCGCTCTTTACTATGAACAGCTAACAGCCCGCAACCAATCCATCCCATTGGAAATCGCGTATGGCCTTGCAACAAGGTTTTGTATCTGTCGTGGATCCATTATCGTGGATAGAACGTTGCTGCATAGGGAACAGAAATACCTCACACCGAGGACCGACGATACCGGTTCACAGCGAGTGATCAGCAGGGTCTCTTCCTTTCGAAGTCCTTACCCTGACTGAGGTGGATAGGCATTTCGGCAACATGTGCGTCATGCTACATCATATTTAAGCTTCTTTCTAATGAAGACAGGGAGCGCTAGAATTTGTTAGATCCTCGGCAATGTCATGGAAGGGTCTGCTGTCAAGAATATTCCTCCATTCGACGGAACGAAGGTATGGGGAAAGGCCCAGCGGCGAATCTCCTGAGAAGGCTAAGGGCATCAACTCTTTGGGTGATGCTATCAATCAACAGTGGACCAGCGCGATAGGAAGCCGAGGTATTGCAACAAAAAGCGAGGAGGCGGAACGACCACTTTTGCATGTTATCTACGTGGAAACTTCGAAATCTCCAAGATGGTGCATGCGACTCCCGCCGGCCTGGTTCAGATTCCCAATTGTCCATGCAACGCAGTGTGACGGAAATGAATCAGGAATCGAGTTGAGAGTCCGTGCCCGACCATGTAGGAATGAAATATCATTATGATCTTGTGAGGCTGAAAAGGATGTTGAACAGAGGAGGAAATGTTAGCTCAAGTCATACTGAATGGAGGAATGGCTGAGCAGTGGTTTCCGAAGAGGATCTAATTTGTTGTCGCAGTATAATTGTTGGAGACCCAGAGACTCGCCGGCCATCTGATTAATGATTCGTGGGCACTTGAGTAAGTAGTAGAACAATGATGGTGTTCAGTATTCGGATGGAAGAGAACACAGTGCGAAAACCCCCAATGCTAATAGAGGCAAACAAGGACCCTCTGACACTGTTGGCGTGGGTTTCAGCAAATTTTTTAAAGAGGCCCCCGAGGACTTCGATCGACTGATAACTCTCATTTTCGTGATCACATATTCTGGGGAATGCCAAAGATGTCGCAACATATACAACATCACCATCCCCAGCAACCACAATATGTTCACTACACTGGCCCACCCGGCTCCCAGCTCACCGTAGCACCTCAGGACACTACCAGGCAGCCCCAGCCGACACCCCAGCCCTCACAACAGCCAGCAGCACAACAATCGCCTCAACAGCCTGAGCAACAAGGCCGGCAACCCGTCGCAAGCACGAGCACGAGTACCCAGTCCGCACCTTTGGTGGCAACAGGCGATTGGACGAAGGATCTTGTTCATCTGGCGAAAACCGCCGAACTGAAGTACGTGTTCAATACAAGCTCGCTTCTCTCGCCCTTTGCGGTTTATGTATGCCGTCTGTCAATGCTGTCTCTCATTATGTTAAACGCCCATTCTTGTATACGATCCACTCACTTGCTACTTTTGTCCACTACTTCATCCATCCCTGCTTTGCGTCCCGCTCTCGCTTTATTCGGTTGCACTGGCTCAACTGGCCATCCATGTTGAATCATATCCACCCGTCTAGGAAGCACGCCCTAACACTCCAATTACATACGGCACACATTCTATCAGCACATGCCACGCTTGATTCCAAGAGTAAAGCTATACAGGACATCCGCGAACAGAAGAACAAGTACGTGGCAGCGTATATTCTTCCATACATAATTTCAAACACAAGGTCAATCCCAGGCTCGACAGTGAACGGACACGCCTGCTGAATGCATTGAGAGAGGTATACCCTTTCTTATCTCGGGGCATTTCTGAGACTGACGCTACGACCTTCAGATTAATGAAGACAGAGACAAGGTAGGGATTGCACTCAACCAGTATCTCCCTCTGAAACTCAGGTCCTCCATGCGCTCAGGCCGACCTAATGGAAGTGTCTCTCGAAAAAGAGTAAGTGCTTTATCCTCATTTGTACAGCCATGTTCAAGTAATTGATAGGTGTAACGACCTTCGGGCCAAGATCACCCAACTTACCGATGGCGAATACGCGATCGCAAAACGGGACGTCGACAGACTGCGGCAAGAACTCGGCCAGCCACCACTACCAAGTTTGCAGGAGACGTTAGAAGAAAAAACCGCCCAGTAAGTGTTGTTACCCTTTTTTCACGAGAACATAAGTCTGTCTCTTTTTTGCCTTCATTTCTGGCCCGCTGTACTTCTTTTCGCTTGCTTCCTGCTGGAGATGCTGGCGTGGATGCTGGCAGTCATTTTGTCTTGGGTTCAGTTCCCATAAATGGCATCTATCATGTTATGGAACCTGTCAATGTCTTGACCATCAGGAAGAACAGAAAACATAGTGCGAGGTGGAGCGTCATTAATCACCGGGATTTGATTTTCTCCTGTACCATCCGGCTACCAGTATATGCGACTTTCTATGTCATATTGGCTCATGGTCCCATTGAAGAATCCTTCCTCCTGTTTATCATCACTCCTATCCCACATTTCCGAGCCTTTCGCATCTTTCTTTGCTGACAGAGACTCTTCTCCAGATATTTGAATGACCGGCGACTTAACGGCAATGACAACCAAAGCCCATCCGGTTCCGCGAAACGGCCCGCTACCGAGCATCCAGAAGGCCAACCAGTGACAGGCAAACGACCGCGCGGGCGCCCAAAAGGAAGCAAGAACAAGGCGAAATCAACGGACGCGGCTTGAATGTTCTTTATACCGACTCTGTTCAACTTTTAGTGCCAGCGCCAGTGTTTGGTCTTGCTGGGAGAGGGGGGGTTGGAGCCAAGGGGAGAGAGTGGAGCCAGTAGACATGATGCTTTTGGGCTGGGGAACGAATGCTGGAGCTGAAAGGAAGGCGGTTTGTTAGTGGGCCAGACGAGAAGACGACGTGAGGAAGAAGGCATGGGACCGCTGGGTGGTTCCATTTATGCCCTCTTCCGCAGAACTTGATCCTGTTGGAAGAGCGAAGGAGGAAGAAACAGATTGTTGGTGTCCCCTCGTCCCACTGAGTAGCCGTGCATCGACCTCAGAGGATCGAGCCTATTGCGCAGCGAATTCGTTAGATTCGGCGTTCGGGCATCGTGACTGATTCGAGTCGTCATTATCTCCCTAATAACGAGCTTCCAGAGGACCGGCTGTTTCCTTACGTCGTGACGGAATATGCTTCATGGACCATCATACGTTCCCGTTTCCTACCGTCGGGGGTGGCAAACTAAATGCGCTGTAGCAAAGGCTGCGCATACGGACTTCATAGCTTCCCTAATCTATACCTGCTTCTCAGTTCACTTCCAACTCGTGTATCACTCCCGGTCGTCCGTGCATTTCTTTTGAACTCCTCATTTCAATCAATTTTGACTTATATATTCATATGTCCTGTGTTGTCTTCTATGTATCTACGTATTTATAACATTCGACTATGCATGATGGTTTTTCTGTGAACGGAACAATGTCACTCCTTCCACTTGACCCTCACCACCAAATCTTTTTACTTTCACCCAACACCAATGACCTCGCCCGCTGCGGATTATCGATCCACATCACAGTGAGCGAAGCTTGCTTAATTCAGGTCCCTTCACCAAGGAAGTTACTTTCTTACTTTATGCTCCCCAGATGAGCGCTTGCTATTGACATCGTACTCGTGATGGAAGCATCATAGGTAATGGCGTTGGGCCGCGTCAGGCAAGAAACGCGGATCGATCCAATGCAGAGAGGACCCTCCAAATACTCGGTTCGTCAATGTTGATAGGGTGGGTTCTGAACTCAATGTCATCCGGATATACTCGCGTCGGTTTGGAAGGCGTGTCACAGGAAAAACAGTAGAACACCTAATAACAGACTCGCTCTAAAGAAAGGAGGACGATGCAGTCGGACTCTTCACGTTCGATTTAAATGTTTGAAGGGTTCCCAGCGTTCAACTTGCATCACAGAATTCTGATCTATTGGAGCAATTATTACGGCACCACGTCCGACGGCTGTCCATCACACCCATCAGCAATTCCAATTGAACTTAAACTGTTCCGCACCTTTGTTATGCCGGAGAATCTCCTTCGGCGGTTTGTGGTGAGATCTATTCATGACGTGTGTCATCTTTAAGGTCGTTGGAAGAAGTGCCCCGGCAGGAGACATGAGAAAATGTTTTGTTTTTTCGATTCCAGCGGTTGCGAGTACGTGCTTCATCTTGCTGTAGCGATTTTCCGTGTGGAGCTTGATGAGCCCTCAGAGATGCTTCAATGGCTGTTTTGATGCCCACTACACATATGCTTAGACACTATGTACACCATGATTAATGCAGGGATACCCGTCCTCGGCCTATGAGCCCAAATGAAATTTCGCTGTCCAGAAGTGACAAGAATAGAAGCTGGCCGTCATTTGAGAAAAAATTCAACATTTCATTTTAGCCTTCCTGGACACGTAAAGTGGCATGAGGTTAAGATTCGTTTATGAGCCAGTGAACGGGTTGGATCTAGGAAGGAGCCTGTAAGTTGTTGTGACAGATAGATGACCTTAGTTTGAAGGCAGAGGTCAATACCCGTAGACGGATCCCGACCAAAAGTGCGACGATCAACGAGATGAGCTGGATCTAATAGCCGGACGTACTCACCATTGTCTAAATTCACCGTGACAATGTCAACGAGAATTCGAACCAGGCTTCGAGATGGGGAAACGACCGAACTACCTTGCGTAGGGCTTTGACCCCGCATGAGCCACGCGTTCCGTTCCGGAAGAGCGGATTGAGCGTTAGTTTGATATTTGCCCGGCGTATGTCGATACAGGGGACGGAGCGCCAGAAGATGGCAAAATCGATCAGTCTGCCTGCCAGATTTTGTTGAGGCATTATTTTGGAGTCTCGACCACAAGCAATCCTAACACATATTCGTTTTCCCTCCCCCAAATGTTAGAAATCGCAATTAATGTCCAATATGTTCAGTACATCTTCACCCCTGAATTAAACATAATATTGTTTATTGCAAGCTTACTCGGAAAACAAACAAATTACAGATTAAGCTCCGGAATGTAGGACAGCCCTGAAGCTGCCGGGTGAAATGACCCTGAAATGCGTAGGCTTCTGGAGGCATGAACTGATCCCGTCCCTTCGCGGAACGCTTATTTTGGTGATAACCAACATTAATCGGGACTCCAGCGTCGGGCATCCTTTGGAGAAAATGTTCCGCCCTTGAAAACTCAGTGCTCACGGATTTAGCACTCGAACCACTATCAAGTTAAACCGCTGCTATGAATACACCAGAGCATATTACTCAGCCCCTCCACCCTGCGACATCATGTAACTAGGGACGCGCGCTTCCTTCTCCATGCTCAAAATAAACTTCACTTCCGTTAGAGGTAAAAGAAGCCTGCCATACGCTCCTCTTGCAACTGTAGCACGTAGACAAGGCGGCTTTGCGGGGGAGCTGACCCTGAGCCCGGATATTGAGTCCTCCATGTCAGTCGCTGTGAGGGAAGGTGTACCTGCTCTTTTCAAACTGATCCGCTTTCAAACCAAGTACACGGCATAACACTGTCCAACTCTCTGCAAGAGCGTCCGTATCCCGTATCTGTGCGTACGTACAAATCTTTGGTGCATGCATGATATGCCGTGTTGAAGCTGAACCGCTTCTTCAGGTTGCACGGCTCGATGTCAACTTGTGGGTTCTGGGCCCCAGGTTTTGAAACATCGAACATTGATAGCTTTCTTCTCGACGGCTGGATTGCGCGTTGCGGAAGGGTGGTTTTTCTGACATCATGTTCAGTTAGTAAATGTATCAGTGGGAGATTATGGGGAGAACGATCCTTAGGGTGATGCTTATCGCACTACTGCCTCCTCTCTTCCTCCCCTCCTACTTGTCAAATCCAGTCGAATTCCTCGTTCTTCCTTGACTGGAAGGTACCGATAGGAACTTTGCGAGATACTGCTGATACTGATTCCTGGAGCGTTGATATTACATCCGCGAGGTTCTATTCAAATGTTCAATGAAAGTTACGTACCCAGCTATACATCCAATTCAGTACCTCCTGCTCAAGTATCCCAAAGCACTTCTACCGAGCTCGGCCTTACGACTTCCTCAACCCGAAACTAAAGCAAAAGATAGAGTGAACCAGCCATGCAGTGGCGTTGTGTTGACGCTGCTGCTGCTGCTGCCATCGCGGGATCGAGGACAAGGGTCCGATTACGGCAAGCTGTGCGTACTCTGAAGAGAGAATGTTCTAATCGACTGGTCTGGAAATCGTGAGAGGTCAGACCGAGACAGTAATGATTCCAAAATGGATCCGTTCACAATGGGGGCCTCGATGCAGGCATTCGTAAGTGCATGCGTTACGAATGGTTCGTCGATGTATCGCTAGTTCCCAGCCCCTCCCTATTGAGTGAGTCATACATTATCAGCACTAGAATAATGCGAAGCAACCGTGACATCGCTTTTCTTCCGCTCATTCCGGCGGGGCTACCATATTGATCATATATTAGCAGTCAAGAACGAAACCGAACCGAGGACAATAAGCACCCCACCTCTCCAAATCATGAATTTGAGAACAGTCCCGGAAAGTTGCTGTAAGGGGCCCTCTATTTCCTCTCTTCGTACGCGTCGCTTAGCGGCGGCGGCATCTCTTCGGCTTTGGGGAATGAAGCTCGTTAGCCGACTACCGTCGCGTGAAGAAATGGAACTACTGGTGGCCCGCCTGACCCCTAAAGCAACACCAGGAGGGCAGGTCAAATACCGACGAAACGGCGCCATGTAGCCCTCCCGACGATATCTAGGAATACGTTGTGAGCCTATCTCAGCGTTATTAAGCCCACCGAAACCATGAACCAAGACTCGATCAACCGCGATTTGCGGTGCTACGGCGAAGCAGATCCTCAGCGTTTCAGCCCGCTTTGAAATTTCCTATATGGTGAGTGGGGGTCGTAATGAGAGATGCCGAACCGTGCCGTATGCTCCGTCGGGAGTACCTGAGGTTAAGTCTAAGCGAACAACACATTAGTAACAGTGATCAATCCCCAACTGATCACAGCACTGCGCAGGAGCAGATTATCTCGTCAGCGACTGCGGGCGATCACCAGTGCTATTAGCTCGTAGAGCTCGACTAGCCCATTGTGTGTAGTCACCATGGCCGTACCAACTGAAGTTTCCTGATCTGGAGTGGTCTTGGGGAGTCATCGGCTCAACAAGTTCGGAATTGTCACTAGCAGCACAGACCAGTTCACAACAGCTGCTGAAAGGAGTCACAGGATAATCGAGCATGGGTCGAGAAGCGAGTAAAATGAGTGACATGGGAGGAAGAAGTAGACCTAACGGTTTTGCCATTGAGGGAGAAGTCGGCAAGCGGGTTAACTACTCGAGCTCCTTGGACTGTGGTGGGCTTTAAGCTGGGGATCAAGCAGTTGGAATAGGGGAATAGTGATCTGCGAAGTTGGGAAGTTGAGAGGCCGGGTTAGAGGGTTAGAGCTCCTTCGAGCAGTATAAGCGGCAACGAGGTTCATATCATCGGTACTCGGAAGGGTCGTAAAATTCTGTCGGGAAGCCGCCGCCTGAGGTTAACGGCGCCGCCAGGGCCTGGGTGAGTCAAGGGTCAGGGATCGGCTATCGAGCAATCGAGGTTCTGGAGGGCCGATATGCCATTTTGGTATTGGGGCCGCATTCTTAGCGATGGTATGGAGGCGTCGAAGTCACAAGTTTTTGACGTGAGTGCGAGACTAAAAGAAAAGGTCGCAAGACGAGGGAGAGCGAGGAGGAAGCTTGTCATGTGGCGGAACCAGATGAGGGTAGCTCGGACTCTGATGATACTTATATATGCTGAACGGGTGCGGATACTATTTTGATATGTCAGAATCTCCGCCGCCGAAATATGATCTCGGGAGAGGTCGCTAAGGCGGGGAGTAAATATAGAAGTAAACTCTATTACACTTGGCGACGATAATCAGTGGAAAATCTAGTGGCTAGATGGAAGAGCAGTGGCTGGTGGGCCTACCTAATGGAATCCTCTCCTCAGCTAAGCCGACTCGACCGAGTCTCACATGTTGGAATACGCGAGCTATAGGCGTTAGACTACTACAAAAGATGGTAACACTACCGCCGGGCCTTACCGAGTTGCCAGCGATACCAGAGCAGGAATTATAGGTGGGTGTTAACATGTTAGCGCTGGACTTATCTCCAATCAGTCGGACCGTATATGCACTATTCTGTCGGTAAACACCAACAAGTATGGACTAATGACAACCCAAAGCCGCGGGATCATAAAGTGGGTGTACATAAGTTGTTGATCATTATTGACCGCCTCGGAGAGTGAGGCCCCGACAATACTACCATGGATACCTCTCCACCGTGACAATAGTGGCTAGGTGATCATGACCTAATGGTTCGCATTCGCTCCTAGCCCAAGTCCGCTAACATTGAATGTGACAATCCTCGGATTTCACTATGGCTCGATGCTCAAATCATCCTCCCCTGCATCATTAATGTGCCTGTAGTGCTAGCTCGCGTGATAAGATTAGATCATGCAAGGCCCCCGCTGGTCGATGTCGCACTCATTCACCAATCAGAGCTTATATGACGAACCCCGCCTCCACACTCCGACAAACCGACAAGTTTCCACGGCAGTGGCTGAGGCGGCAATAGTCGCCAGTCATCTAGGCCCAAATCTGAATTTGGACTTTTCAGACCCTGTGCGGACTCTCCTGGCCCTCAGGGCCGGACTCCAGGCGTGCACCAAAAATATCGCTTTTTCCGTTCATCACCCATGTCAATCCCCTTGGATTCGGACCTCCAAGCAAAGTCCTATGCTCGGTCATACTAATTCCGGTCACCAGACTTGTCATATTGATCTATAAGCTCCTCCGGAGAGGCCGATAATTATAGACTCATCCGTGACCTTACTGTGCGAGTCGGTGAATTACTAAGATCTTCTGACATTGCATTCGAGTGCAACGGGGTACTAATCAACTAATGAGACTTCATAGCTTTACTAATAGAGGGAAAATACATCCTCGTATGCATCCTAGCAACCAAAGGAATTCCTGATGTCGTACCTGCTCGAAAACCCACCGCCACTTTTCATCCTGACATCCCACCAACAAATCCCGAAAAAACGGAAAAGATATACATCAACTCGGAAAATCGGGAAGGGCAAGCAATATTGCCATCCACTACAATCCCCAGCACACTCATTGAAGTGTGATCAACAACACATGTGCTGATGCCGAAGACATCAGCGCTCGTCACGTTCGTGATCCACAAGCCACTGAACATTGACGGATGGGAAGGGAGCAACGGACATAGATAGGGGAGAGCTGCGAGCTTGTCCGAGCCCGGACTTGTCATTGGACTGGATGGCGCGGTGGCAAACGCGTTCGCAACGGACTCCCTGGTTCGAAAGAACTTCGAAGCGCAAAAATTTTTGCATGTGCGAACGACTTCCGAGCTATGCCTTAATTCAACGTGGTAGTGATAATGTTTTCCAAACTAGCCAGAGCCAGAGCTGGACGCAGTCGGAGACATCGCTCACTCAATATCACTACCAGCGCAGAAGGATTCTCTGGATTATTTCAAATGATTGTTATCTTTACTCTCCCGAGGGAGTCCCTCAAAACCCAGACCAGGGTCCTCAGGGGCTCCTCGAGGCAGCATGGGAACTGCAGTGAGAGTCGAGAACGTGAGTAACTGCAGCGAGCACTCACAAATTCCCATCGTCTACAGCTGTCTCGCGTTCGGAACCCATGAGCCAAGAAGGAAAGCATAACCGTGATTGCAGGAAAGTAACGGAGAGAAGGAGGGAATTAGATCGCTCATGAATGGCTCTCCGTACTCATGGACGAGCAGGGTCCTCTATTACCGTAGCATCAACAATTAATGCCATATGTTAGGACCGCCTGACGTCCGGACCTCCCGCATTCTCACCTCAGGTCCTGCAAGATCGAAAATACCACTTGGGATGGCCTATGACTTACACCTTGCATTGCATTGTGAATGGAGGGCTGGGTATAGTTGGGTGGTCACTGGGGGTACTGGAGTCGGGCAATGCCAGGCGGAGCGAGACTTTTGTTAAGAGGAGCAGTTTTCGGTGTAAGCTACTTGCAACTCCGACTTCGTCGTCTCTTCGTGATAATATTGTATTACTCTGTAAGTCACTGTGGTCACTGATGTTGGGAACCTAGAAACGTTGATTATCGGCATACTCGAGTAAAAGTGATTCTGTGGGTGGTTATGGCCGCAAGCGAAGTGAACTAGTTCTAGAATTCCGAAAGCAGAACAAGTCGCTTGGAGCTTTATGGACATGCAAAGTTGTATCGTGGACCATCAGAGTGACGATCACGGAAAACAAAAGGAAAATCGGACTGGGGGCAGAAAGGTGCTTTAGCGAGCTCACAAGGGCGGGCGGCCAAGGAGCTTTGGGCCCCGCCCAGTTCTCCTCCCCACTGGGTGGGGGCTGGTTGTGACCAGTCTAATATAGTAAGCGACGGCTAGGTGCCGGGAGGCCGGTTAAACGTGGTGATATATGATATGGGTGATTGGGTCGATCTAAGCGCGCTGGGAACAATGCTGCGATATCTGCCAATGCACCGTCCGACGTGACTGCGTATTGCGGACTGCGATTGGGGTGGCATGATTTTTCAAGAAGACAGTATCTCCCTGCAAAGCCCATGTCATCAAGTGCGTCATAGTGAAATGCGCCACATGCTGAACTGGTACAAGCAGGATCCCGAGGATGAGCCTGATTCGCGATGGATGGTATGGTTGTGATATGATTATGAATGTGGCTATGTCTATAGAGGGTAAGGGAGTCGAGTGGGCTGATGGATGCTCATCGTCGGTCTAAGTGTATATGTACGTGGATGCCACAAATGGTCAATCCAGGGAGGGAGAAGACTGATTGGAAGGTGGGTGGACGAGGAATGCGGGTTTGTGCCTGCCAATGGCCGTACGTACACGTACTCTGGTTTCCGAGGTGGTTGTTGCCACCATCTGCAGCTTTGTTGTACAAATATAGTCTACCCAGGTTGGGGACATTTAGAAATTTAATTGCAACCACTTTGTGGGTTACATTCCTAGAGAAGAAGTGGGTACGGATTCTGTTGGCATGTTGTAGCGAGTGAGAGTCAGCAGATTCGCCGAGTAGTGACCGGAAGGACGAGTCACGAAGAGCGACTCATGGTCCCACAGTCGTCAGCAGGAGAGGGCATGGGATGCCGCAAGAATTCGCAATGACTCGTGCAGCGAGCGTCTGTTAGTTGGCCGGCGGGGCAGGGCACGGAGGTTTGTCAGCAATGGGCTGGTGTGTGGACGTGCGTGGACAGCGGGAGAAGGGTGGGTGGCGGGCGTCGGGTAGACGAACTGAGCTGGTTTGCAGCAGGGTGTGACAGAGTGACATGTAGATCTGAGATGGAATCCCGATCTTATGGACGGGAGAGTTTCACAGCAGTCACTGTTTCCGTATTTCCCGTATCGGCTCTCTGCCTCTCCGATTCGTTTATATATCCTACCTCTACAATGCCTCCCAATATTCACCGCCCTCATCTCCAGCCATGTACAAGGCGTCCCCTGTCCACCCAAACTCCCTCGTAGACCCCGCTACACATTCCCCAGCTCTTCTCGAGCTCACCAACATCAAGGTTTCCAAACATGTCATTGGTGCGTCTCTCCTCCACTACCCACCTTCCAACACTCACATCTTTCTAGAATACCTCGTCGACTGTGTAGTGGAGACAGTGGACTATGCTATGGGTCGTCCTACTCCTTCCTCATCCCGAAGTCGCTCTCGTGCACGCCGTCCAGAACATGCCAAGTTCACCACCTTCGTCAAGAACGTCGTCGAGCGTGCAGAGATCACCATCCAAACCATCCTTGTTGCTCTGGTATATATTGACAGGGCCAAACCTCACTTGCACATTGCGTTGGAGGAATGGGCACTGGAGCGAGTTTTTCTTGGGGCAATCATCGTCGCTTCCAAGGTAAGCACATCTGCTCCACACTCCCCCTTTCTGTCTCTGAACACTCATTCTTTCCTATTCTAGTATCTCAATGACTCCACTCTCAAGAATGTACACTGGGCTCTTTGTACCGGTGTCTTTGGCAAGCGTGATGTTGGTCGCATCGAGCGCGAGTACCTCGATGTCCTCGATTTCGAGCTCGGTGTCACCGAGGCCGATATCTTGAGCCACCACCAAGGTCTTCTCAACGCTGTATACCCCGCCTCACATCCCCACCGAACTCACCACCTCCAATTCACCCATCCCCATCCTGCCCCGAGCCGAACAGCGTCGCCACAGGCCTCATCTGCTCCGGTTCCCGAGCTATCGCCGTCTAGCGACGAGTCTTCTTCCGGCTCAGCTTCGCCTCGTACCCCCAGCACACTCGACTCCTCCCCTTCGTATTCTCCCGAGCATGGAAAGCGTCACCAGCAGAGTGCGCCGGCACATCCCAAGAAGTCTTTCCATTCATCAACATTAGAACTCATCCGGTCCTTTCCAATCCCTCTTCCTCAACCGGCACACCGACGACAGGAATCACACCCGCACATGCCTGTCCGCGTTCGGTCGTAACTGGTTTTCTTCGCTCCAATCTCAAAAACGAGATGAGCATTCCTCATTCTCTTAAACTGCACTCCCCGGATATCGTCCTCTCGTTTTATCTTCATGGTCTTTTTGGTCGTTTCCATGTCTTATGCACTCGGCTGGTTTCCTACATTCATCCAATCATCATGCTCGCAATCATCTATACTCTGCAATCTTTCAGTTGTTGCTTTCATCCGTTTATACATAATTATCCGCCGTATAAAGGTATTTTAAGCTTTCTTTCGCGCGTTGGCTTATACATGTTGTTTCAACAATACAATAGCTCTAGTTATCCCCCATTCTCCTTTGTCCACTATGTCTCTGTTCCAACCTCTTGTACAATCTACGTCGTTCTAGTCGTTCAACATGATCCAGTTGACATTATATCATTCAATGGCTCGAAACTTCGCGAACGCCCAAGTGAGAACTGAATCCGTAGAATGTCTTTGAAAATTTCCGCTACTTCAAACCTCTCATCAAACGCTAACAAGACTTCGACGGTCTAGACAAAACAGAACAATACAGCGATACGTCAAACTTGGATCTGGAACCAGCGTGGGCCTCGCAGTTGACGTCAAATAAGACAGCAGATCCAATACACCGCGACCGAACAGGGTTTGTGGTGTTGTCAGCAGGTCTGAAGAATACAGAATAATCAGGCAGCGGGGTGAATAGTGCGGCCAAACCTGCGATCTAGACGTCAGGCGGTGGGTTCGCGGAGTCTCGGAGGTGACGAATTCACGGGGTTTCGGAGTCTCAATGAGTGGGTTGGGGTGCCTATCACAATATATCACACGTCCTGTTGACGTGGAGAGTCGACAGCTTGCTCAGAGCTCTCTCAGCTGAGAAGGTTCAAATCGATTGGTCTAATTTAATAGATGTCTTTTTTGGAATAGTACTCTCGTCTCTCTGAGTCATCCTTCGGTAGAAGTCACAAGGCATATTCGTGTCAGTATGAGTTTGAGGTTGTACCGGATGGTTATGGCATTTTTATTCTTATGCGCTTGCTTGCGGTGGTTACTACTGGGGCAGTGGTGAGTGGCGATGTGAGTCAGGCGGTTTGATCCTAATAAGCTTGTGCTTCTTGACATTGCCCGTTTCTGTCTTGTTGGCTCGGAGGCTGAGAAGGTACTCCCAGACCTGACGTTGTCTTTTTTTGGGGTATGTGGTTTCTCGGGCGCCTTTGATGTGGGTGAGGTGGAATAGGGTACTCGTCTCTTACGAACCGTTGCCTTCTCGCATGATTTCACGAGTTTGCCTGAATTAGGAGAACAATTGTCAGACTCATCACCTCAACTGTAGTGCTTCGAATCGCGTCCTGAGATTAATGTTCTTGATGATGCTAATATTCAATTGAGTAGTTTAGGAACAATAACAAATTGTACATGAACCTAGCCCCACGATCGATAGATAGAATCAGACAATCGAAGAGCTTCAACACCATGAAGCCGAGTCTCATGGATGTTACGAAACGACACTGCCCAAGTAAGGCGTTGCTACCCAGATACCCACAGCCCTGTTCATTTCTATTTTGTATGTCGTTGTGCAGGCCAGGTTATGATGGGGCGACTGTGCTTTGTTCTAACCATCTACCAACGGCCGAGGGGGTTCGTGTTTGACGCGTGTAATCCGCGTTTTCGAGGAGATCCAAGCTTTTTAGGTGGTTAGAACGCGTCAATTGGAGGCGGTGCATGACTGTTATAGACCTAGTGGTTCTAGGGGGTTATGCTGTGGTACGGCGCTAGTAATGCAGTATCGTATGTGTTTTGCCGAACCTTCAAGTGACACCAACAGGCCAGACAAGTCTGGGGCTGCGGAGTGATGAGCGTAGGCGTGGTGAGAGTGGCGCCCCGGACCTGAGTGTCCTGCACAGCATAGCTTAAACTGGATGTCGATCCGAACACAGCCACTTTTAAGCAGCTTCGTACAAATTCCACTGCCGCGCTTGTCACAAAGTCAGAGCCTCAATCTTGCACATGAATGCCCTGTCTGTTTAGAAGTCACAGTTGGAATATTAAGCTGTTCGATCCATGTGTACCAGTGTCCATGCAAAGGCTCATAATGCAATTTTCTGGAAATATCAAGTCAGTCAGCGCTGTGATGTGTGAATGGACAGTGATTCCTTGATCTGAATACTCTCGTGGTGGCATATAACATACAAGCATGCCAGTTCCGAGTAAAGAGCGCCGGAGGAAAATAGGAGTATTAGCAGGAGTATACCTTAGATACTATTCCTCCACTCTGATCGCTGCAATTCCAAATACCCCGATTCGAGCTGAGTACTTGTCAACACCCCCGATTTTAACCATACGAGACAGAGGAAGAAAACTGTGACTAGATTCAGAAGTGGATAATAGGATCAGGTAATTTGGGGATCGGACGAACGTCGGGGAAAGTCTTGGCTTGTGGATTAGGTTCAAAGTGTTCCCACTTGCAATCAGAAGGTGGTAAAAAATTACGGTATGAAAGGAACTTTGGGGATCGTAATTAGCCAACGAGATGAGGTTGAATAACGTTGATTCTTTCCTCTGGGAATTAGTCTACTGCTGAGACCAAAGCAGCATGTGGCCCCCCCAACCGTGACCTAATTCTGAAAGATGTTGCTTCGCACGTGTGATAAGATAATAGATAAGGAATAGCGTTTCTGATCAGTTGTCAAACGCTAAACGGTAAGAGTGAGAAGATTCCGACTCTTGAGAGTTCGATTCGAGACTTCCCTTGTTGTCAGTGAGTGCACGCGGGCCGAAAGCCCTAGCGTTGAACAATCAATATGGCCGTGGGTAACCCGTAGCCGACGAGGCTTCTGAAAGTCACAGATGTCAGACTATAGGCATGAACAGTCGTTCTACTGTTTCTGATTGAAAATGGACGGTGGGCATCTGACATTAACGACCCGGCACGCACATCACATTATGCCGGAGTGCAGGAGTCTTGGAACTTCGAACCGGACTGCGAAGTCGAATCGTTCAAATGCCACTTAATTAAGCGCCCGGTGGCATTCGGAGTCCTTGCACGTTCCTTTCGATTCTCATGCCTCGAGGTGATCATCCTAATTTGCCGCGCTTGCAGGAATCGTCGCGAATAGCCTCACCTCCATAAAGCAAAGGCTCTAGGAAACGTGCAGTTCGATACGCGTGTTTCACAGTGGGCCTACAACAGGCATGGTGGGCACTCGCCACCACCACTGACGTGACGAATATCATTCTTTTATCGGTTCGGAACCATTATGATAACCATGGACATCGATGAAATAGTATGATACGAAACTTACTTAAAGCTACAATAAAGAGCTGCCACCAGACCCTAATAGTGAAGTGGTTTATCAACCTACTGACGTTGTTTAATGCAGCTCGCTCAGGCGAAACCAGGATGGAGAAGTCTGGCAGTCGAACGCGTGCAGATTAGCCGCCCAGCACCGGCTAACCTCATGTATACTGGATCTTGGAAAGGAGGGGGTGTAGCGCCGACACTGGTCTTTCTAGGCGTAAGGGCTCCATAACTCATGTTGGCACCAGACAGTAGTTACGACTCGGATGGGCATTGCGTCAGTGCTATTAACTGGGTAGACCTACCCAGTACAACTGAGTCCGGAATGAGCTCGAAGGAGCACATAACAGAGGTACTGGAGAACGACCATGAAACGGATAGAATGGAAGGAGGCCTAAGCCTCCGAGATACCATCGTCATGACACCAGAAAGTGTATGAAGGGGAAGTAAGCTCAAAGGATCAACCTACATGAGTACACCATACGTACCGTGATGGAAGTCCATACGTCATACCGCGTGTCCCCTGACTTGTGCTGTAGTGTATTTGGTGGCGTTGACATTCGACTTTGCGTTTCTCGAACACGTACATACGTGGTCACGGAGAGCCGAAAAAGTGTGGAGTGCTCTCAAGTATGACTACTATCACTACTGTAAAATGTTTTACGATCGCCTCCGCAGGCCGCCGAGGCCATCCATCATGTTGAAGTCAGTAATTGCCTTATCATTAGAAGTAAGAAGATTCGACTATTTAAGTCGAAAATCGTTCGTATGATGTAGGTCCGCCTTCAAGCTGTCTCCGAACGAGGTCTAGATAAAGAGTTCTTATAATAGGGTGGAGGTGTTTCTGTGCCTTGCGCAATAGAATTTCTCCACGTTCGGAGGTAGCTTCGGGAGCCCTGATTAAACACAGTAATTTCGATCCTGCTACGCAGTGGATGTGAGGGTCGTGGAGGATCCGACCGTGACAAGCCTTAGACGGGCAGACTTGCATCACAAACCTGACCCCATACCCCACAGACACTGACGAACTACTTCGTCAATTTGAACCACTCAAATCGCGCCTGTGACTACCCGGCGAGCTATTATGTTCCACCTCCCCCAGTGACGCAAATGAATATCCCAAAAGCACACCATCGAGGACTAAAGAGAATAGACTCAATGATTAATTAAGTGTCGATTTGCCCAAGTTCAAGTAATGACGTATTGATCGGGTAAGTCCGAATGCGGGACAAGTAGGGAGACAACTAGATCCCGCTTGACGCTCTGAAAGCGGGCCGCCTGTACCACCTTCATCAAGCCACCTCTGTGAAGAGTGGGTACATCGGAAGAGGTATCGATGTCGGGAAGTGTAGGAACGAAGAAACGAGGTAACGTAAGTCTGGCATTGCCAAATTGCCAATGAGCGTCGGGGACGGGCGAGATGGCCACCTTACGTCGAAATGGTGACGAAGGCAGGAATTTAACGCGCGTTGCCTGCCGGCGGCATCACGGGTATTTCGGCAAGTCGCAGCCGTTTGCGGCCACCTTTTGGTCAAGTGCCTCCTTTTGGCGTTTTGCGGGAAACACCGTATCGTACTTTATCAGATAATCCGTGGCAGAGTCCATTTTTGTCAGTGTCTTGTCCAAGAGCTGATGGAGCACTGAGCAAGAACCGGGAGCATGGCTAACAATCCCGGCGCAGCGCTGGGTTATCTAAATTCGTTGTAGCATGAAGGATTGTCACCGGAATCGAGGGTGAACGATTTCTGGAAGGCTATACATTTACTCTAGAGCCGAGCAGTTTGAGGACGACCGTACATTTTGAGCGATGTCAGTAATCATTCGGCTCGAGGTCTGCGCATCTGGCGCCGTGCGTACCTTGTGGGAACAGGCTGCGATCTATGTGACTGGAAGCATGGAAGAGCGTGGTACCCCCGAACTCAAGAGCTGCATGAAGGCAAGAAACATAACCCCAACCGACCTAGCCAGAAGATGTGACAATCGACATGAACCAACCCGTTTCTATGGGGCCTTCCAAGAGCGCAACGGACGATGTGTGGGATTCTGGGGGTGGGGTGGGGGCTAACGAATCATAAGGCTCACGATTATACGAAGTTGCCTAGAAGAGGATGGGGTCTTGAGAATAGGGGCTAAGAGACAAGTGGTCATTGGTGACGTCACTACCTCAACTTGCCCAGTTGGAGAGATAACCCCGACAGTCCGCCTTAGGGGAAAGGGTTTGCTCTGGCAATCGATGGGATTTAGGTCGTTGCAGCATTTGCTTTATAGCTTACTTTGACGGGCTGATTGGCTACCTCTTTTACGCCAGGATTCCCCAGCCTACATAACAAAATACCTGTATTAGAAGCAAGATAAAGCGCGTCTGAAAACAAACGAGGTGATAGCGGAAACTAGGTGCTTCTTTCTATCAGCGTGGGTTGATCTGAAGGGCACCGAACTGGATTCTGGCTTATGGTATGAGTTCCTTACAATCAACCGGGAACGGTGTATCTCCATGAAATGCAGTGCCTATTGACGTTCTGTGCAAGTAATCGGTCTTACCCAGGAAGATTCGGCTGCAATCATTCAGCGTGAACTGTTGATTTACCAAACACACCCAGCGACAGGCGAGCCGACAATCTCAGCGTGATTTAACGTGATCTATCCTGGTCCGCAGCCTTTTGGCCTCCGCCTTCGCTAGTCAGTCACACACTTTGTCCGATCCAAGGTCGGAGGGTTACCTTTTCTGGATATGTCCGCCCCGTTAAGGGCGGGGCCTCTGGGCCCTGGCGTGTGATGTGATCCACTTCGCACTGAATAATTGGCTACCCAATCCGCCCCTAGATTCGGGTGTTGAATGAGACATGTACTCGGAAGATACCGTTCTAAAATAATCAACAAATATACATGATTGAATAAATTATAGAGATTGGAATGATCAACTGGATCATGAATTAAGCGTCCTCAGGTCCCCATGCGAGCGGGAGAGCGCGCCCAAGTTGGTGGCTGTACAACCCCTTGATCCCTTAGGCGAATTTCTGGAAAATCTAGTAGGGAGCTTGGCTACCTGCAAGCCGGTTCATCTCTTGGTGGCTGCCACAGGATGATGAGACAAGTATGACTTTCATCCAAGGAATGCAGCGGCATCATTGCATGTAAAAGTATACACCTTATAGCAAGTGAGTAGCAACCGTCCGAGGATGACCTACCGCGGCCGTTCCGGAAAATACACTCACTCTCGAGGCGCTCTCGAGGCAAAATGATTTGTGACATTGTCGATGGGTGACAACTGTAAGGCCGTGGCAACCTATGTCTTGGTCATATTGACTGCGATTCAGGGTCCAACCCTTGAGAAAGAACGGATACTTAATGTTGGGATGTTGCCTTGACTTCCATTGTTACATCCTCCCTGACTCGGACGACCTGTTCGTGTATGCAGCATACGGAAACAAGAAACGATTCGATATGCGATTCGTAAGCATCTCGGGAAATTTAGACAACAATGTAGTGATTTGGTGAGTCCATGCTCGATTACTAATCCTGTTATCAAGCTATGGTCAGCAATGCAAGCCGGAACACAAAATCTTACGATGTCGGCACCTGCAGATCACACCATCGGTGACCTCGGTGGCCAACTTTTTGTTAAGTTGCCCACTGCCCAATTGCCCGTGATCGCGAACCGCGCAGCGTCGATGGCTCATTTGATTAACGCTCGACTTGATACTCATGATTTTCCCACGTATGTCTGGAAGAGACCTGCGCATGGATCATTCGTTACTGCGCACAACAATGAGTTCGCGGGAATCGAGCAAGGGACGGCTTGATCAAGTCCATTGATAAGTTATTGTTGTTTCAGTAATGCCAATTCTGAAGTCGTGGTAAACTCGTGCTCTTGAAGCAGTGTATTAACCACATTCATCTACCATTGGCGTTTTCATACTGGATTTCAACGGAGATCGTTATATTGTATTCAAGCACATCTCATTGTGGTTGCTTTCGAAATGCAGTGTCTAAAATTAAGGCCAGTCACTGCATGTATTCCTTTGCAAGACAAGAACCTGGAGTGGCGTGTGTGAAGATCTGATGTCCGCATCCACACTCCCATCCTTCCACTTCCCCAAACCCCAACCTCCGGTCGGACCGCAGCAATTATAATATCGCAGTTTCAAAGCCACTGAGCCAAAGAGGTTCCAAGTGGGGCATTGTCGGAACGAGTCTAGATATAGAAAGTCGACCGCGTACCTGGCTATACATGTGGGGTACTGGAGGCTTTTTATAGCTCGAGGCGTTCTC
>JAEUWS010000205.1:0-53731 GCA_018524945.1 Podaxis sp. C-F-92630
TGTGTGCTTCAGAGTGGAGGCCATTTTGAACATCAAAACTTCGAACGTTGCAATGCCCGGTAGTTGGCTTTCAGACTCGCAGGAAGACGAGGATCTTGATCAGAATCCGTGGGTTACAGATTCTGCTCGTATGGTCTCTCACTATTCGTTGACAGTTGAAACAAGTACAAAACGACTATTCAAAACACCAAGAAGTGGGCGACGTCTCCCACCAGCTCGTAAAATTGTGGAAAGCTCAGAGTCTGAACATTCAGAGTCAGAGTCAGAGTCGCCAGTGATACCAGTCAAGAAACAACCTGTCAAGAAGCTCCTGGCGGACCAAGTGATAGAACTTACGAGCTCGTCAGAAGACGAGCGGGAGCCAGAACCACCGAAACTAATGCGAACGAGCCAGGAGAAAGCGTTACAGGATAAGTTGCCTTCATACCTGACGCAAGAGGATGGCGGAGCTATTTTGATATTGTACGTCGGGATTTCGGCTCTTTTGAATCTGTTCTTAAATCTCACCGTGGTCCTTCTAAGTGATGAACCAAAGAGCGCAAGGAAGCCTGCGAAGGTCGCCATCCCAAAACACCAGTCTACCTCGAAGCGACTGCGCGACATCACTGGGATTGAGAAGGCAGGCATCTCGACACCCGCTGTGACAGCCAAAACACTCATACCAAGTGATTCACCGAGTACCTCCGCCGTTAGTATACCCACGAGTCGGAATACCTCGCGGCCTAAAACGGCCAAGTCAACTACGCGTATATCTAAGAAAGCCATCGAGGAGGCAGAGCAAGCAAAACGGGAGAAATATGCACAAGATCTCTTCGACGAACTGAATACGCTGGTATTCAAGAATGGCCTCCCAGCGAAAACTAAACTCAGCTGGAATAAGCGTTTACTAACTACGGCGGGCAGGGCTAAATATCGTCGGTATGGCCTGTCCCTTCGTTTCTCTGGATGCGCGAACTGATTCGAATGACTGTCAAGGTCAAGAGACGGTGTTGAAACTGCCGAAATCGAATTAGCAACTAAAATACTGGATTGCAATGGTAAACATTTACTCAATATTCTCATGCATGTTTACTCATGCTCCTTTTAGAGAGGATCCGTAATACTTTGTCTCACGAGATGTGTCATCTCGCTACCTGGGTGATTGACAAAAAGCTCGACGAGAACCATGGGAAGTTGTTCAAGTATTGGTATGTCGCCGGAGCTGAAAGATGCAGTGGTAGTCTTCATATAATCCGCGATCCACAGGGCTTCCAGAGTGACAAGAAAACGATCGGATATTGAGATTACGGTGTGTATCTTGACCTTTTCTATTTGCTTCCGCGCCATTCTCTTACCACCTAACAGACCAGACATGACTATGAGATATCTTATCCTTACAAATGGGGTACGTCACCATTTGGTTTCCTCTGCATCCTTCAGTTTTTGACATCGCCAAGAATGTCAGAAGTGCCAAAAGATGTAAGTGTCTTGCTCGAAGTCCAAGTTTCCTACCCAACTTACCTGGCCTTTCCAGCTATGGTCGTTATACCAAGTCTATCCGTCCAGATGAGTGTGGCAAGTGAAATACTCCTTTGGGAAAGCCATTTTGATGACCTGGTCTAGTCTGCGGAGCCTGTCGTAAAGGCCGACTTATTCCCTTATTTACTGTACGAACTAAAGCTCAAACACCTAAAATCAGCCGGCTGGCTGCTGGGAAGACACAAGGTGATAACTGCGCATTCTGTCTGCATCTTTGATGAGACTTATCCCCTTCTTCTAGACTCCCCGTGCTCGGTGTCTCAGCCTAAAAAGACACCAATGGCGCTTCCAGATCTTGAAGACTCCGCACACTTCTCCGATGTTGATGCTGATGTTGAAGCACTGACACTGACAATGGACAACACTCACATCGTGTAGCCAGCACATTCCCTGACTTCCTCATGTCGCATTCAAGGACAACTCCATGCTGCATGTTTCTGAGGTGTATATGTATTGATAAGTTAATGGGCTACAATAATACATATGGACAATGTACCCAATTCGATGATCGAGGATAACAATAACAGTTGCCTATGGACGAATCATTATAAAAGTACAAGTATTATCTACGGTCCAAGACCGATGGATTGCGCTGAATCTAATTGTCTTGGTGAATTTTGCGTACCGTGAGAGGAAGTCGAGTCCCAAGTTCCCATTTGTCTTTGATGAAGGGGCGCGTCAGGATGGAATTGTGTTTTCGGATCTCCGTGTCCGGAGCTGGGGCAAAAGTGAAAGCGGGGAGTAACGTAGCGATGAAGATCTTCATCTCGGCAGTGCTGAACTTGTTTCCCAGACATGAATGCGGACCGAAACTGAAGGTCATAAGGCTTCCCAGCCCAGGGTGTGCTGGAGAGCGGACCTGAGGCGGAAGATTGAACCAGCGGTGGGGGCTACAAGGGTTACTGTTAGAAATTTGGAGGTGTGAAAAGGATTCCCAAACTCACTTGAACGTCCTCGAGTCAGGACCCCATAGCTCTTCAGAGTAGTTTAGGCCTTCAATGGGTATGTGGATGTAACTGCCTTTACGGATTGTGACATGATCCCCTTCACGGAGTACGGTTCCATCTCTTAATTGTATGGGGTGGGAAATGGGAATTTGGTCATCTTCCATTGCAACACGAATGGTTCCATGCACCGGAGGACAAAAACGAAGAGTTTCGCGGACTACGGCATCCAGATACGGCAAGGAGTCGAGGAGATCCCAGTCCTCTTCTGGTGAGTAGATGTTGGAGGTCCGTCTGATGGCCTTGCGTAAAGGCGCTACCGGAGATATAGGGGATGAAGAGCCGTCACTCTCCGTTATGTCGGTTGAAACGTCAGACAAAGAGGTTAGTTCCTCTCGCAGGCGATCCTGAATGGCTGTGTCCAAAGAGAGGAAGTGCAAAGCCCATGAGATAGCCAATGAAACAGAATCCGAACCGCCAAGAAGGAAAGTGGAGCATTGTTCCAGTAGCTCTTGATCAGTGAGGCGCCTAGAGGGATCGCCGGACATATTGGATTTAACTAGAAGACCATCGGTGAGCGACTGCATGCCCAGACAGCCCTAGAAACCTACTCAAAAGGCTAAGGAGATCTTTATCCTCCTTCTCTTGAGCATAGCGCTTTTCATCCATGATGTCTGCCTTTTTGTTTGTGATTAGCCTCCGACCGGCTTCGTTAATAATCTTGAGGCTTTCATCAATTACGAAGTTGTCTTTTCCTGGCTGTGATTTAATCAGCAATCCCGTAATGATCGCAAATGACACCTTAAGCTTACCCAGATTTTCCGTAGCCAGGGGAGGTGCAGGTCTAGCAAGCCCCGTAAGCTCAGGCCCCTATCGGCAATAGCGAACATTCGCCTATATGCCATGTAAACGGGTTCCGATTCTTCTCCAAGGGCGTGAAAATGATAGTTGAAACCAGCAAGACCGATGACGTCGAAAGAAGCTCGGGAAATCCAGTGAGAAACGTCGATGGTCGTGTCTTCGGCCTTCTGGTCCCCCTGTTGGTTGTTAGTGGTGGTTTGTAGGAGGATCTTCAACCATCTGTCGCGGAGTTCCTCGGCCTTTTGGTACATGACAGGAGTCATCTGTTTCAGGGCCTGACTCGAAAACGCAGGGGAAATAACTTTGCGCTGCATCTTATGCACCTGGCCTTCCATCGAGAATATTCCTAGAGGGACGAGGACTGGTTAAACGAGAGAACATAAGCCACCCATATGATTTACCTCTCCCAATGAGACGACTCAGAAAGTTACGAGTTTGCCAAGGCTTTTCGTAGGTCGGCGAGGTGAGGATATGGGAAATGACCTTGAAGTCGAAGGATAGTAGGCGATAATCATACTAAAACGGAGGTTCCGCTTGAATCAGAACAGTGAACTGAGCTGGTGATAACTGACGTACTTTCCCGAAACCATTGAACCTAAAGGTATGCCCGTACTCTTCGAACCATGACTGGTGTGTATCCGGGCTGATATTAGGGCTGAGAGCGAAGGTGAGCGTATTATTCATATGATCAAAATGCTATGCATACTTCATCACTTCATTGAAATGGCTTTGGAGGAACTTCCCATCGGGCCCAGGGAGTTTCGCCAGGGGATCGAAAGGCGGCAGTAGTACGAAGATGTTAAGGAACCAAAGCAGTACCCGGAGGAGAGCCAGAGCTGCAATCACACCGGCCAACTTCAAAAGAGACAGAACGGCGCCGTGAAGCCAAGTCGTCAGCACAACCATTCTCGCACTTGGGCTAGGTAGTGGATAGGCAGGGTAGGTTCAGAAGATTAGGGCGGAGGGTGAACGCCCCGGTCGAGCAATGCCACAAGCGCCTTCCGATGGAGTGGCTTGACTGAATGGAGACACAGCAGGCCGGAGGGTAATGATAGGGGGAACCGACAAGGTCGCGGAGAGCTCCAGGACAATGACGACTTCAATATACGAGGCGCTACGATTGCCTATTACAGCATGGAACAGGATTTCGGAGAAATGATCAACAACGGAAGAACCAAATTGGGATTAGCGCCCAGAATACCATTTCTGGCTCAAGGGGAATGCTATTTACAGCGACAGCTCCTTTGGCCATTACGATAACTATTGCCGGAGGCTATGGGAGAGATATGGAGGCAGAATTGTATTGCAGCAACGAGAAGCGGTTCCGGAGGACATCTAGCGTTGTACGAAATGAGATTCCCTGATCGGTGTGTGTATACGGGGTATTTGGAATTGACGTCCGTCCGATCTCGGAGAAATCCACGCTGAGTTTGAACCTTCCTCGATAAACTGTATGTTACATAATCAAGGCATCCCCACAACACCACTAATCCACCAATTCCGTAGAGCAAGTTCCCGGCACCAAGGTCAGTATACCCCTCCCTTGTGTGTAAGGTGTCCGCTAATCCGACAGATATCCAGTCCATCAAGCCTTCAAAATGACACACGACGCCGTTTGGTTTTCTCGTCCCAGAAAATTCGGAAAGGGTAGCCGTCAGTGGTGCGTACCCGTGGCTCCTTTGGTCACATTCGCCAGAGCTGATTTCTTCGAAAATGACCGTCTGTCGACAGCCGCCTTTGCGCCCACCAAGCTGGTCTCATTCGTAAATACGGCCTTGATCTCTGCCGTCAATGCTTCCGTGAGAAGGCTGCTGCCATCGGTTTCGTCAAGGTCTATTATCTTCAATTTGTACTGGGAACGAGTATTGATGATTTTGCTGTACAGAACCGGTGAAAACCTCTCTTCGCTCACTCACTTTTGATACATGGAGGGTCTGGAGTAGCTGCGAGGATATCCTTCAAAATCATGCGCATACATATACACATGACCAACATGACATGAGACCTAATATGCTTTCGATGAGCCGCGGGACCATAATCATTCCAACCATCTTGAGCTCATTGCCTTCCGGTCAATCCCCGAACACCAAAGCATCAATCCATTGAAAAGACCAAACTTCCAAATGCAAATTAACGACTTTATACAACTGGTGTGAATAACTACAGAATGACAAATAGTGTTGCGACGATACTAAAGACAGGACACAACCTAGTTAGAGTCAATTGAAAGATAGCCTGTACAAATGGGTTGGCGAATGAAAGGTGGTAGACACAGAAAGCATGAAAACAATGGGTTGAGAGGATGCCGGCAAAATACAATGCACGTGGAGACGATTTTAGAGCAGCACCCCAAGAAACATCACAGAGGGCTGGGAAAAGCACGACCGAAGCGACGATTCAAAGGAGATCAAGTAAAGTAGATATAATGGTATGAAAGGGCACGGCATGCGTGCGCAGGAGAAGATATTAAAATGATGATATGTCCGAACTTGAGAGAGAAAAACCTGATCGTTCCATAGATTCCAGGAGAACTGATGTCCTCATATTCCGAGGGGAACTAGGCCTTCGATCTACATACCATAGCCAAAGGAGGACCTCTGGTAAGGGTCATTCAGTGATCCCGTGACAATGCCTCCAGTGAAAGGACTAACGTTAGGAAATGAAGCTCCGTTGAAGCCGCTCGGAGCCAGGCCTTGGTTGTGACTCGAGGTATTTTGCAATACATAGCCGTCGATGGACTGAGGTTGCAAGGCATGCATAGGCGTACCGAGGTGCGCCTGCGTGAAAGCCGCCTGTGTCTGAGGAAGACCGTAGACATTATTGCTGGTACCATAGATGTCGGATAGGTGATTTCCTTGAAGTCCCTGGGCAAGGTGGCGATTGGGTGTATGTGCCGGACTCATGCCTTGATTGCTGAGCGTCATATTAATCAGGTGGTTGTGATTCTGGTAGGTGCCGTATTCCAAGTTTTGGGCTTCGCGTTGCAGTTTGTTCTGGATGCGTTTTCCGTACGGCGTATTGCGAATCAGCGGTAGGACGGGGCGAATACCCTCAACAAGGAGGGCGCGTTGTCCAGGTTCGGCATAATCCAATGCGGTCTAATCAAATATTAACATCATAAGACCTCGACAAGCGGAAACGACACACCTGAACACAGTAGTTTCCATATGAATCACGCAATAGTTTCTCCAAACGACTGCGGTTCAAGAGTTCGTCGATCAACAGTTTCCGAGTACTATGCTCAGCGACGCGAACACACTAAAATAACATTAATAAGATATAGTCAAGGGAGAACCACAGAAGCTCACCTTCTCGATGACGTTGGAGCTAAACTTTTGAACCGAAAGCGCACAAACATTGCCCTGGAATTGTCGAATCACGGCATCGCTGAATCGGCTGTCATTCAGATCAAGAATATATTGCACCACCTGTCAATCATTAGTTATTTGTACCCCAAATCATAGAAGATGGCTCTCTCACATAATTGCCGTAAGGGTCTTGCACAAGCGTCAAGGCATTGTAGGTGATCTCGTTGACGAGCTGGATCCTCTGGTGGTCAGAAGCGTGGTCAATGCACCTTTGGAGCACACAGCAGCCATGACGATGCGTGGCAACTTCAACACAGTTAGCAGCCACTGCATTGTAAATAAACTAGAGACCTTGCGTTAGCATAGATCCGGAGACAGAAGCCCGAGATGACCCACCTGATTATCCTCAGGAGCGAGCTTGTTCAGACACTTCTGGATGACATGGTTACCGTTCAAGTCTTTGATAAGAGCAACCACATGGAGACTGAGGGCGAGAATGATGGAATGAATCTAACATGCGGCGTGAGTATGGCAAAGAAAGATGTTTAGTTGACCAACCTGTCGCCTAGTGGACAAGAAGTCGATCATCTTCTGAACAGCACGAGTGCCATGCATGTTCAAGGAAATGTTAACGAGATCTTGAGCTACCGATTCACAAATAAGGTTGCGTTGTTCATCTGTCGCGTACTCCAAGAGCTTCTGGCAGAGATAATTTCCAAATGGATCTTAGCAGGAGTCAGCTGGAAGAACTCTTAAAACTTGGATGAGGCATTTACCAGTCATGAGTTCGGCGAAGTGACTAAAGGTCTCGCGGAATATCATGTCGCGATGCTCCGGCAGGCCCTCTTCAAGTTTCTTTTGGAGGTACCGACAACCATGTTGATCCTTGCACAACGTAGGTATTTCCCCTTGTAGATCTTCAAGACGTGTTCCAGCAAACCGATTGACTAGATGTGATCATTAAGGAACGAGGTGCAGTAGCGAGTGAAGGTGACGCACATTCCCGATCCACTTCCCGCTTGTGCTTTGGTCCATGCAATCCATTCATTTTCCCATCATGAGGGCCAGCACCTGTTCGTGTACCAAGGCCAAGGCCATAGCGGGGTCCATTCTGGTGCTGATAGAGCGCAGTGGAACCAGTGGAGCTAGACAAATTCTGGGCCATCGTATCGGAAGCACAATAAAGAGGAACGCACCCATTGTAGCGACTCCCATCAACAGATCCACCTAAACTATACGGCGATTCAAGACCATACTGAAAAACAATGAGCCCCAAAACATGGTACAAGAAGCGCAGACGTACGTCATCAGGGCTAGACTGGATGGTGTTGAAATTGAGGCTACCGTTCTCGAAAGAGGCCGAAGAGAGGCGGGATAAAGAAGCTTGAAGATCACCTGTACCAGATATGGCATCGCCAAGTTGCTGAGAACCCGGCGTGCTAATGCGAGCATTGAACGATTGCAGATCAGGCGTCAGGGGTCCACCAGCCTTCAGAAGATGTGCGGTAGTGGTTGGAAGACCCAAAGGTGTCGTTGGGACAGACCGCGTAGTTGTGGATAAACTATCTAACAAGCCTGGCGGAGAACCCCGGCGGGACAATGAGACTGGGATCTGAGAGAGTTGCGGAGGCTCCACAACAAGGGGCGTTGAAGACGCAGACGCATTTCCGCTGAGAGGCTTAACCGAAAAGTCATCAGAGGGGGTAGACAGGGTAAGGTTCGGGTTCGTCACGGTACGACGTTCAGTCCTCGAGGCAATCCCATCAGGTCCACGGGGATTCCCATTGAAGTGAGGCCACTCTGCAGATTTTTCACGAGGCTGCTGTGAAAGATGGGCAAGATCCAGAGCAGCAGACGAATTCGAAACCTAAGAGGACCGTTAATTTGATCATTCCAAAGAACAAAAAATGTCTGCCGACCTTGCTGCCGAAGGTATTATGGTACTTGTCATCGTCTGAGGTTGGTAGATTCCTCATGGCGTCTATAAATCAGGTAAAGAGGGCGCCCAAGTGCAAATTAATCTAAGGACGTACTGTGCATCTCCTGATCCAACTGCTCATCAAGCATCATCCCCGCATTGTAAGTGCTCGCATATCGTGCGCCTTCATCATCATTGTATCGCGAATTGCTTCTCAACAAGATAGAGGCGGATACCGGGCCGGGGGCAGGTGAAGCACGAGTGGAACGTTCACCGGCCAGAGAGAGACCTTGGAGGTGCGAAGCCAATTCCTCGTCATGGCTGCTGGCCGAAGTCCGACGACTAGCAGGCATACTTTTGGCACCGGCAGATCGGGAGAATCCACCGTTGCCAACTGGAGCGGTGGCGAGGTCGGGGGAAAGGTTGACGGTCGGAGCGTAGGTCACAGATTTGCGCTTGTCAGCCACAGTCCCGACTGCCTTCGACAACGACTCAGCGTCCACAGAGTGCTGGATCCTTCCATTGCGCCCAACACCATACACTTCTCCAGCAAGCATTGCACTAACACGGGGAGGGGTGGTGGGCGCAGAAACCGCGAGGTGTTGCACGCCATTGCCACTTGCTTCGAAAGGAATGCTCAGAAGCTCTTGAGCCTGTTGTTCCTCGAGGGCGCGCATTTGGTCTTCAAAGAGCTTGCGTTGAAGGGCTCGCTGGCGTTCGTGTTCGAGACGTTTCAACTCAACACGCTGATACCGGGTCAGATGGGTGACAGCGGAGACAGATGGCAAATATACGCACAGCTGACATGTCAGGCATATTACTTCCCAACCTCGCGGCCTGGGAAAGGTGAGTAAATGAGTCCACACGGCGCAAGAAGAGTACGCACGGAGTCGGCAAGGTCCAGAAAGGCGGGCGGACTCTTCTTCCTGTCGTCGGAGTTGGTGTGATTATCAGTAGTAGGACTAATGTTCTCCAGAGAGCTATTCATATCAAAAACGAGCAGTAGACAAGACTTTAGGAGAAGGGAGGACGCAAAGAAGGTGAAGGAGTATTAAAGAACACGGAGAAGGGAGGCTAGTTGCACAATGGAGTTCTGCTCTAGCGGAATCTCAGTATAACGCTACGAGGATAGGCAGAGCCACCATCAAATACCGACCTGCAAGCCGAGTTGAGCCCCGTCTAAAAGGACTGTTGGTACAATGGCTGATGGGCTGGAGGAGGATGAGAGCGGTGAATCGACAGCGAGACGGCCTAGCTGACCCTTTTGATACTCCAGTTCTCAGTGAGGACAGGAGGATAATGGGAGCAAGAAGAGAGATTGGTCAAATATAAGTATGGTTGTTGAGAACGGCTACGTTTGATCCCTGAACTCAAAGACGGCAATGTCCTCCAAATTTTCAACTCCGGTCCCTGGCTCGTAACCCTTGACTTAAATAAAAAAACTTTCCCGTACCCCCAATTCACCCGCATTTACGCGAGCACGGCATCCTCAATAGTCCTCTCCTGGAAAATTTCACCAAATTGTCACGACCTTCTTTGACGATCCCACACCTATTCTCCACGGCGTCATGACTACATACCCAACCACAGGGTTGATTTTATATGTAAAATAAAATGCAACTCGACCACATGTCCACTCTCCCAATCGTCCTTTGTCAAATTCCGACCTTCAGCATACTCAGGGCTCGTTCCTTCGACCTGTGCTGTTGTCTAACGACTCCCTACTTGACGCATGTTTATCGCTTTGACACCAGTTCCAAGTAGACATGTCCATAATTCAGTCGTGTGGCCCTGGACTTTATCACTTCCCATCAAATGATAGCCACCCGAACGATATCCTGCGAGTACATACGTGTTAGGTTGCCAAACAAAACTGGTGTCATCTGCGTGGCTCTTTGGGTGCATTTTCGAAATAGAAGATCGCTTTAGCCACATTCTTACAGACAAATATATTGCTTCATATATTGGTCCCTTTGCTAACACTTTTGGTACTCTTCTTTGCCCATTTAAGTCCTAGCAGCGACAGTTGGCAAAAAAACTATACCTCCAATGGGCTGATCGGTGCCTTCTAAAAGCGGTCGGGTCTCGCCTTTCATCTAGCCTTCTTCATCACATGCTCGTTGCCAACCCCTCACGTGAGCATGATGTGATCCCCCAATGCCGCGCCGATCTCCCGAATGCCATACTCAAGCTTCGCATTCCTCTAATGCAACAGATACAGAAGATTACTAGCATAAGTGAAATGTATACTACATTAGTGAACGTGCATAGACGCTGTCTCCGATTCCGCCGCCGTCTCCTCCACCTTATGTTCAGAAATCGATACCTCGTTCGCCTCACTGCCACCGTCATGTTGTCTTTTGTTCGGGTCCCACTCGAGATCCCCAGGTGGTGGCTTAACGTCGTTCTCGACATGGTCGTCGCAAGCCTCCGGCGCTTCCGATTCCCCCGATTCATTCGAACCTGACACGTTGACTTGTACCGAACCTCCGGGCACGCCCTTGATCGACGCTCGGCTTGTTGAAGGATAGCGTCCGCGCAGAAAGTCCGAAAATGAGAGTCCAAGAAATGGACGCGATTTCTTCTCATCTGCAGTCCCCACCGTAGGCGTCGTAGATCCGCTTGCAGGAGGTGTGGAAGACTCGTCCGGTAACTCAAGGTCAAGATTCTTGGCCTTCGGCGTGACCGAACCCACGTCGGTCGAGGGTTCTTCCTGGGTGGGAAAATCCAACCCTAACATCGATAGCGCAGGTGAATCGGGAGGTGGTTTGCGGCTGCATACATTTATTGTGAGAAATGTGTCCGAATACCTGAGCTATGGAGACATGAGGCTCACTTGATTAGGGCGACCTCCCCATGTGTCACTGTGAGAACTAGGTTCTTGAGATTGGGTAGTGTATGCCTCATGTCGAGCGCACGCAGGTCACGATCAACCATGAGCTAGAGGTTCAAACATGAGCCCCTCGGCTGCAATAGGTGACACGCGAAACTCACCATCTCGATATCTTTGTTCAGGAGAAAAACACCATATTCGAAGCGATATGTATCCACACCTTTCAAGAATAGGGGAAACCTATCTGGCTATTCAGCATCGGGCGTCAACGTTCCAAAACGGACTCAATGGCACTTACATTCGAGGACCGACCATCGCAGAAATACCATCTTTAATGAAACTCCGGCTGCCAACACATGTTACCGGGTATATTAGCGTTTTGCCCAAATACGCCGCAAGTAGTTGCAACAATTGTGCTACATATCCAAGCGCAGTAGCTATTGCTTCCTCATTAACGTTGCGATGGTTCGACAATGAAAGCGGCGGCGCAGGATCAGTGGCTGTCAAGGGTATCGGAAGCGGAACGTCCAAGATGGTGTATAATAGATCGGGGGGAGAGTAAAGCTCGATGGGATATATTGAGGCCAACATCGACAGAAGGCCAACACGTATAGGGACAAATTTTGCATGGAGGTCCTTATACCGATTCCTACGCACCACGGGCTTCATGAGCTTCAGAAAGGGAAAGTCAAGGGTCAAATCCTCACCTTTCTTCTGCCACCTCTTGAGCAAGATCAGTAGCATCTGAGATAATGGTCTCTTCGAGGATTCTGGCAGAAACCAAGAACTGTCTTCGCTCTTTGAGGCGTTGTCGGCGGAGCTCCAGTTCTTTCTTCCCTGATGACAGGTAAGCGTAGTTGAAGATAAAATCAAGAAGCAGCCATACTCGCTGCGGTCCCTTCGGTGACCGCCTTTGACTCAGCACGAAGGGATTCCGTGCGATGCCGACGCTCCTCTATTTCACGGCTCTATGAAATGAAACACGAACTTGAGCTTTTATCAACAGCAAGGTAATGTGCCTTGGGAAGAATTCGTTATCCAAGCGGTACCTACCAAAGAGAAGACTGGATCGTCTTCGAGGTGCTTGTCTATTTTCCGAATGAGATTCGAGAGGGTGTTTTCGTGATCCTGAATCAGCGATTGCAGATTAACAAGCCTAGATACATCCTTCATTTTCAGAAATGCTGACAGACAAAAGAAGAAAACCCGTACTCAAAGAGTTGTTGATATGCCGCTGTTCGTGTCGGGCCTTTCGCCGGGGTATTGGTGCCATCACTGCTCCTGTAATGCCGTATACGGAGACCCGCATCCTTGTCAGGTTCTGCAAGCGAAGTGACAGGTAAATTGCCATCTCGTTTGGTTCTCCGGGAGGCAGATTCAGGGTCAGAAGAGTAACCCAGAGTCGGTGAGGGTGGACGAGCTAGCGGTGTTTCAGGGGAGGGCAAGTAGTATGTTTTTCCAGAGGAGTTAAGGGTCAATAAAAGTGTGTTTGAGGGCAGGTCCGTCGCACGGACAGACACCTACAAACGAGTTAGAACTTCGAAAATTACGCCTTTACGAGAATATTGAATGAACGCACATTGGGCAACGGTAAAAGATCGTCCAGAGAAAACTCCCACTGCTCCACGATACTCCAATCCGAATCTGTATTCGCAACCAAATCTTGCATGCTCTTCTGTTTCTGCTTCCCGACTGCCTTGGCAGAAACACCCCTCGTTCGACCCCATAATTCTACCTTCAACCGGTTGCCACCTGTATCCGAATCAGACAAGAAGCCACGGGTAGGTCGGGCATCAATCGAGAATATGGGATTCACTGAAGGTCGGTGAATTTGAGAGAAATAATCGGGCACAGGTTTAGGAGACATAGGAGATTCTGTATCTAGATTAGACGTCGATGCTTGCGCTTCATTGCCGTTTGGCTCATATATAGGTGTCGAGATCGATCGTGAATGAGATGTTTTCACCTGGGAAGGCAGTGACCTGACAGTACCGGTGGACTTGTCTTTGTGCGAAGCCCCAGTCGGTAATGAGGATATAGAAGCAGCTTGAGTCCGACGCGTAGAAGCAGGTTTTCGGTTTTCTGGCACAAAAGGGGATGCCGCTCTGACCGGTGGTGATTCGACAGGCGTCGTGAATGGCGTCGGCAAAACGGTGATGGTGAGGAAAGTTTCTATGAGACGCGAATTAATAACCTTCTCAAGACCTTGCTGCGAAATATCCGGCAAGATCATGGAGAAGGATGAATCTGTTATTGGAACGGATACCCCTTGGTTGAAAAGACTAGATGGTTTAGCCTGCCCGCTCATGGATGATGCCACGGAGTTCGTTCGTCCGCGACGACGAACAGTTTGCGGGGAACCATATGGGATGCGAGGTACACCTGGAGGGCTTGCATTAGGTCCTAAACTCCCATTTGTCAAGCTTCGGCGAGAGTGTGAGATCTTCCGTCCCCGAGGCTCCGGGAATAGAGAGCCAGTGTCATCGTCATCTAGTCGGCCGCTTGACTTCGTGTTAATAGAGGTTGCTGAGATCTTTCTCGTGCGCTTTCTCGACGACATGTCTAAGTCATCTGATAGATGACCAATGGCGTTCAACTGCGACGGCTCGACCGGTTGTGAGAGAGCTGATGTTACTGCATCCCGGACAGGAAAAGGAGTGAAGTTGCAGACTTGTACGCAGTCAATATGACGGATCCGCCTCTGGAACAAGTGGACTATGGGATAAGTCGTCTACTAAACAGCCTGGTTTTGGTGTTACATACGGGTAGTAACACTCCATTTATATTGCCTACTAATGCGTTGTTTGCTGGAAGATGTGTATCGGATCCCATCTAGGTTTCTAGCACAGATGTTTCGAAACCAAAGCCTCGATAAACCGCCTGTTCATGGTATGAGTTATTTCGTACAATGAGGATAATGGTGCAACGACCTCACCTAAGAGCAGGTAGCTGGTGGAAACGGTGTCGGCTTGGGTTCCGGTAAGTTTATTTCAAAGAAGGAGCAGCGGGTATTTGGATCCAGCCCTTTTTGTGGATCGAGAACAGGGTTAAGCCATGGAGAAGTTGAGCAAGGACAAGGCAGGAGAAGAGTGGAGAATGGCCCTTGATTAATGATTGGGATGCGTGATTTCCTCTTTGGCTTCTTTGGCCTTAGCCATCATCTTCCCAACGGACAATGGACAACCAGACTACGAAACCCGACGATGACACCAAAGCTATGCCTCCGCCTCCGCCTCCACGCCCTATCATACTGGAACACGAGATTGAAAGCCTTAAACGATGCCTGCAGGTGGGGCATACCTCATTTCACACCCAACATACACCGTGGTCCTTACTGACGTACACCATATATAGAGTGCGATGCTAAAGACTGGGCAGGTGTATGCATTTTATGGGGATACACGACGTTTGTCAGTGACCACGCTCAACCTCAGGTTACCATAACTTGAAATGTTGTCTTCCAGAGGTATTGCGAAATACGCCAACAACGCTCCTCGAGCCCTCACATCATCCCTGGGGCGTGAATTAGAAAGGTATGATCAACTGTGCGACGCAATCGAGAGTCACCTGGTATGTAGTGTCGTACTCGATTTCGAAACCGAATCTAACATAGACAGTTACGAGCCATCGCCGTTCTACAACGCGATTTACACAGGGAAGAGAAGAAAGAGGAAGCTATACGGCATGAGGCAGAGGCGCAGAGGAAATCAGATGAAGCGCTACAAGAAACACAGCCTGCCGACGACTTCCAATTCACCGAACCCGCTCCTCCTAGTTCTGTCGAGCTCCTTCCAACAAATCCCAGGAACTCGCCAACGCATCACGGTGCTGGGTCGATGAACGTTCGTCGCCCCTCAGCGATATCCATCTCATCCCTCCAACGCCCGTCACTACCGCTTAAACTCGACCTATCCTCCTCTTCAATGCGAATGGCTTCGGAAGAAGGCTCAGGAATGTACTCAAGTGGCCTAGCATCCCCTGTTACTCTGGCGCCCAAATCTGCCCGCCCGATCGGACCAAATGGATTCCCAGAGGAATTCATGGCTGTTATAGACCTGACATTGGCAGAGAACGATGGCCACCAGATCAAAAACAGCATGGATCCCACCGCCGGCGATTCTTCCGACAAACCTATCGAACTCGACCTCGATATGGATATGGACATGGATATGAACGGTTTGTTCAGCGACAACACAGAAGCTTCCAATGGTGCTAGTCTTCCTTCAGGGGTTGATAATATGTTCTCCATGACTGGAAGCGGAGGCCCTGACAACAAAACAACAAAGGAAACAGACTTTATAGACCTTACCACGCAGGACATCCTCGCCACGCTTTCCAACAATTCCATGAACGCTACTCAGAACTTCAAGAATCCTGATCCTTCGGTAACCGCTGAAGCCCCTTCACCAGCCACAATGTTGTCTACGGGTTTCCCTCAACATCTCAATACTTCTAATTCGCTGGAGAATACCACAGGCCTATCCGGGACCGACCAGTCTTTTGACATGGCAGGTCTTGGAGATCTCGGAGATCTAAGCGCGTTCAATTCCACTTCTGGATTCTCTATTTCAGATATGGACGCTTTCTTCAGCATGGGCACAAGTGGTAGTGGTAGTGGTGGCAGTAGCGGTGACAATGCGGTAAAAGGATCTGTTCCGCCAGAACAATCATCAGCCGTATGACCATTCATGATTCAATGTTCGAATAGGTTCGAGTACGGTTGTTTCCAGACGTTGATCCTTCCGCAATTACTACTATATCAAACAAGTTATAAATATCCGTGTAATCTGAACCGCATTTTCTGGATCCTACCTGGAAGTTAATATTTCCGTATCTCACACGTTCGATTAGCACCTTTCGCGTCGCATGGAAACCCCTCACAAACCATTGATAATCATTGGATGCTTATCGCTGAGCGCAGACAGCCATGTGGTGGTGATCCCGGTATGACCTCCGCCGCCAAAAAAGGAGCTGACGAGCAAAATGCACATGCTGCTCGAAATCACACCCGCTATCCACTCACACCCAGTACTCGGGCCATTATAAATACAGGTCGACAGGCATGTCGGATTTCACAGTATCCAAGCTACTCAGCTGCCATGAAGACAAGCACTTTACTCTTTGGTGTCGCTTCTCTTGCCGCGACCTCCGCGTACGGCTGGGGTGCCAAGGGTCACCAAGCAGTTGGGTAAGGTGTTGGTTGAATCGTCCGCATCAGTATACTAAATTACCTTTAGTTATGTTGCTATGCAGGTGAGAGTCACCGATTCTCTAAGTATTCCTCGGCCTGACGATTGCCGCAGTTCTTAGCACCAAAGACCTTGTCGTTTGTCCAGTCCTCTTTGGGTACTACTTACTCAGAATCCCTCGGTCCCGCCGCAACGGTAAGGGTGTGCCAACGAACATACAGCAAATCAACGGATCACTGACCCAACTTCAGTGGGCTGACGAGGTCAAGTCCAGTAGCGCGTACGCTTGGTATGAACTTATCGCCCTTGCGATCAGTTGGGTTCCCAATAACCAAAACATAGGTCTTCTGTCCTACACTTCGTTGACGCCCTGGGTTCGCCATCATTTTCACCCGTATTCACGTTCGACTTAATCAAAGAACCTTCACCGTCAGATAATGCACCGTCCTCATGCTCCGTCTCGCAATCCAGGGACTGCCCAGATAATAAATGTATTTGTACGTCGAACCCAATTCTCAATTCAGGCCTCCTTGACTGATCATGCACAGTGGGTGCCATTGCCAACTACACAACTCGCGTAGTCGACACCAGTCTCTCTGCTGCCCAACGTCAAGAGGCGCTCAAATTCCTCGGTATGTCATCAGCATGGCATACAGTTCTCGAAGTGGCTTGAATGGCCCTCTTTCGTGAATAGATCATGTATGGGATCATTTTCAGTTTTTTCCTCCGAATACTCAATCATTCAAATTTAGTTCATTGGTGATATCGGCCAACCCCTCCACGTTGAAAGTATCGAAGAAGGTGGTAACGGAATTAGCGTCAAGTGTAATGGCGCCACGTCGAACTTGCACTCGGTAAGGCACCGTGTCTTCTCGCCAGATAGAAAAATTAAACACTCGCCAGGTGTGGGGTATGGTTGTCGTGGAATCCTAAGGATAAGTCTCGCTAACTACCTCCAGACTCTGGCCTTATCAATGAACTCCTTTCCAGCAACTATGACAACTCCGTAACCACCTGGGCAAATACTCTTGCTACTAGGATTAAGGTACTCCGTACGATCACTCAAACCCTACTCGACGCGTTCATCTATCACTTAGAACGGTGCTTACGAGTCCCAGGCCGCATCCTGGATTTCCTGCTCTTCGACTACGGCCACTGCTAGCATTGCACAGGACATTTCCAACTTGCTCTCTAAGCGTGCTATAACTCCCTTGCAGTGTCCTCTCGTCTGGGCCCGAGATTCCAACCAATTGGATTGCGTGAGTCATCTCTAGTAATCATTGAACATTTGTTGCTCACATCAGCCCCAGTCCTATGTCTTCAGCTATACTTCTGGCGAAGACCTTTGCACGTCTCGCTACTATACTAATGCGGTCCCCATTGTAGGTCCCAGGATAGTTTCGGTTCTTCATTGACATAACTCACCTCGCTGCCGCACAGATTGAAACACAAATCGCTAAGCAGGGGTATCGCCTTGCTGCCTGGCTCAACGTCCTCTTCGATGGTGCTACAGGCTTGCCTTGAAGCAGAAATTTACGTAGTCAACTTCCCCGCGAATGACAGAATGAATCACAGAAATACAATCTTGGTGTTTGCCTTAGTTGGGCAATTTGCCGACATCATGATCAGTATTCAGTGATTCGCTCGGACCTGGAAGGTTTCTGGGAGAGAACCCCAACTAGCACATGCTTCACTCCTTCTTTCCTCACGACAGACCTGGAGACACATGCTCATAGCGCCACCCCCTTTAAAGAACGACGCTAGTGGGTGCTCACGAACGAAATACCTGGCGTTCATATGCTCTTCCCGAAACCTTCTTCGACCAACTCCTGGCTCTGGACGTTTATCGTTTCCCTCCATGCTTATGGAGCGTGTGCACAATTGACCCCACAAGAATGGGAACCCCTACTGAATGGTCTTAACGATCGTCCTGTAGACCTCGCAGAGCGAGTGCCATTGATGACCAATGATACTGTAAAGATCCCCTTAGTTGACTTGCAAGTGTTTGCGCCACCTTCAAACGGGATAGGAAGCGATGGCAACTGCACTGTCACGCTGCTGGAGCACTCGTTTGGCGTTAACTCCTTCAACGTGCCAGCGATCGTGGATTATGTGCCACCTTCTGGAGCTGGATGCGGTGAGGCTGGGGCATGGGCGGGAATCAATCTGAACCTCACAGTTTATTCGTTCGCATTCTTCCCGCCAATTCGAAATTTTCGACACTCATTGCGATTTCATGCACAGCATCGGCACTCAGTATGATAGGCTCGGAGTGAATCCTAAGTTGTATGCCACTCCTACGTTCTTCTGACATTCTATTCTGCAGAGCATATATCTATCGCACGTCGAAAGTAGATTACTCCAGCCCAAGATCTGCACTGACGTTCACTCAAATGCCGTTTCATAGTTTGGAGGACGTCAAGCGCGGAACCAACCAAGACTGGAACGATATGGACGACGTAAGTGCTACGAGACCCATCTATCATCTTACCGGCAATAACAAGGCAGCGGCATAGTATCAAGGATGTAACTCACTTCAGCCCGCTTTTCGCCGAAAGTGGCAGTCTCATGATGGATTTCAGTAATATTATCGCTCCTGACTTGTATGTGAGAAGGAATTCAGTGTTGATAAAATGCTGATTGCACGCATTCCAGGTTATTGGATGGCGTCCTCAATGGTTCGTAGTTAAACATCTACAATCTGCATCCGATTAAGGTCTATGATTATCCTTAGTGACTCTCACCGCAACTTTTATCCCTTCCAAGGACTTGCGTGGTCTCAACGCACCAGACCTCATCATTCCATTGAGTAACCTCTCCCCTACCCTCCCGAACTTCTTCACAATCGATGATGATGCTGGAACGACCACCAATATTACTCTTCCCGGTGATACAATCGAAGCATACATCGAAATATTTGCATCGGGCAACTCGGCAGAGGAGTTCTGGTACTCGAGTAAGCTATAGTGCGGTTATGAACGAGCGGGTATTGATAACGTTTGGGTCTAACCAGATACACCAGACGAGTTTCTTCCGTTCTTTCCAGAATCCACTGGCCTCATCGGGAAGGGTCCATTCAGAGAAGTGCAGGTCCTGCTCGACGGTCGATTGGCCGGAGTAGTTTGGCCGTACGGCGTCATTTATACAGGCGGTATAACGCCGACCAATTGGCGTCCCTTAACCTCCTATGGGGCTTATGACGCTCCAACCTACTGGATAGACATAACGCCGTTCCTCCCGCAGCTTCTTTCTGACAACTCCAGCCATGCAGTGACGTTCGCAGTCCGCGGCCAAGGTCATGAACCCTCCTTCAATTCTAACTGGTTTGTTTCGGGAAGCGTCCATGTCCGCAGAGGGTCGTCCAGGACAAGCGGAAAAATGCGCACCTATCACGCGCCAAAACTTGACATTGATACAATTGGCGGCGCCACTTCTGATAATCAGACTGTCTGGACTCAAGTAGTCGCTCGTCGAGAATTTCTGGTAGAGAGTGAATTACAAACGTCAGAAGGAACAAAAGTTGTCACCTTTCAGCAAGATCTATGCTTCATAAATGCAGCACAATATGCGGACGATGGCTGGATTCAGGTACGTCCGAGTTAGAAAGGGCTGAATATTTGCATCCATAGACTACTTGCTTTTAGTGGGTTAATCAAACAACTAACGGAACGACATCGTCTCGACATGGGGGGTCAGAAAAACTCCGCGACGCATTCATTTACCCATTGGGCATCTTCTCCAATTATTCGAGCTTCTTAGCGCGGTTTGGTAAGTCTCGCGGCAGTGAGTGGGGTAATGGTATTAATGAGCCTTACCTCATTCCCCAGGAGGTTATGGTTCCGAGGTTAGTCAAACGTACACACGAGCCTTGTGGCCCCCGACAGACATGTACCGGTCCATCCATTCCGTACAACATGCGAAAGGAAGCGTTGAGATGGACGATTGGCCAGGGTTGCGTCATGCTATCCGAGGACATGGGGAGACGGATCAGAAGTTCGCTTATGTCGATGCTCGTGGACACACATATTTCAGGGACATCGCGGCAAAGAATGATGGCTGGGTCCGCGATACAGTTTGGGGCTCACTAAGGGAAAGCAACCCACCTGTTCCGCGCTCACAACTGTATGGGCCAGCAGGGGGTCCAGGTTTCAGGTGATCTGGGATTGATTGGATGGATAAAGCAGTTCTTATTCCGGAGTACAATATACAATGTCAATCATTTTTCCAGTGGCGTAAGTAACTGGTGCAGCCTTTTTCGGAGATGGCATTCCTGTCGAACCCCTGTCATAGACAAAGCAAGGTTTAGCGCGGAAAGCACCGGTCGTGATTCAGAGATTGGAGTGGAGTCGTTGTAGTTCTGCACTGCGCGTGCCAGGCGACCTTTTGGGCGATAAGGAGGCGGTCCCTGTGGTGGTTTTATTCTGTTTCTGGGTCTTGAAGTGTCACTAGATTTTGGAGAAATGAGTAGGGGTTCAAAAACCTCTGTCCTGAACCGGCGGTGGGCAAGGGATAAAATAGGGACAATTCGGTCCAGAGGGCTGGCGGCTTCGGCACAGGCCTCCGCCATTGCCGCAAGATCCTTTGAGTCTCCGTCCTTATATCCCCACTTCTTCATTTCCAGCAATTTGGCATCAAGTTTGATCTGAGAGACTGGCCGTTCGTCTGGTCCGTATGCCTTATTTGAAGCAGGGTGTGGTATGTGGCACCTTGCCAACGCATCGTTGAGCGTCATCCATCCTTTATCCTCCTCGACGGCTCGCTTCACGTAGTGGCGGTTGACATAGCTGATTAATCTCTCCACAGCGGACGCCCTCGTGCTGTACAGCTGGAACCTCGAGACTATGTAAGTCACAAGTTCAGGCCCGCCTTCTGGGCTGGCGAGAAAGATCTCTTTGCAGGTATCCTGAAAATATTCTTCCAACTTGTCGTAGACTTCATGTCCCGGCAGACTGCCGCCTGGCTCCGTAGGATCAACATCGCTGCAATGCTTTGTGAAACTAAGGTTATTAGGACACAGTCAAAGCGAGGTACTCAGAAAGCTTACTAATTATAGAGGAAAGAATGTATATTAGCATACAGAGTATAATCGACCCCTGGCGTTTTGTCGCCTTGCGCGGTCGAAGTCATTATATGATCAATAGCAGGGTGCACATGTGCCCACAGTGCCGGGAAGGATGACGCAGGATTCGCACTGCTGGATGCAGTAGTCAGGTTCGCGGGCATCCTGGACTTCGCATACTCTTCAATATCTTCGCGGGCGTAGACAGGTACACGGTTTCTATCACTGCCCAAGATCAACAATAGATTTAGAAGATAATGCATTACGTAATCCTCGAGGCCACAGGGAGGCAAGTTTACAGATGAACGGACATGAGATACCATCAGTGGTGCTCCCAGAAGATAACGGGATGTTATCGTTACTTCTTCGAGACCTCAACATCCAGCTTCCAGTATTTCAGTTCATGAGCGAGCGTTTGTAGGAAGCTATTCCGGAACTTGAGGAACATTTGCAGGGGGTCGGGGTGTGATAAGCGGATACTCGTTGTGATGAGATCAAGGGTGCGACATCACTCAAACAAGGCCAAGCAGCTCCATTCCATACCTAAAAAGGCAGCCATAGATCGGCGATCCCATTTTCTGTGATAATGTGAAGAGTAAAGGTTGCCACTATTCCCATCTTTACACACACCAAGTAACATTCCTTCGGAAAAGTATATAATTTAGTTAACAATGCAAGCGCGGGTTTATGCGTTTCATCAGCCTTTTTTCCCGCCTTCTGATTTTCTCAGTGGATTTTCATGGACGCAGGCTACCAACCCAGTTACAGCTTTTCACAGCGTATGTAAACTAGTTTGATGCTGTTCGGGTATACTAATAAATCTACTCATTACAGAGAGTAATTATGCAAGCGGCTCCAATCACCTCCCGGATTATTTCCTGGGGCACACAGCGCCGTCTACTTCGATGCAATCCTCAGATTTGCCGGGCGGTTCAGAATCTCCTCACTTGAACTTCCCTTTCGACCCGCCCCACTCAGCACAGCATGCCTTCTCCTCTCCTCCGCTAGTAGACTATGCCATTTTTAATACACCAGTCGACATCTCTTTGGGAGTCCTGCCTCCCCGTCCGACGTCTTCCCGCGCTCTCGCCCAAGGACGGATTCCTCGACCACGGAATGCCTTCATGCTGTTTCGTTCTGCCTTCCACCGAGAAAAGCGTTTAGCAAAATCGGTTGAAAAAGACCACAGACATATAAGTCGCATCATCGGCCTGTGCTGGGCTGAGCTGCCTGAGGCAGAAAAAGATGTATGGCGACAAAAGGCAGAGCTCGAAAAACAACAGCATGCGCTCGCTTATCCCGACTATCGCTTCAAGCCGACCCCTCGTACGAAACAGCCAGTAAAACGGAACGTTAAACGCAACAGTCCCAAAGAAATCGAGCGGTGCCAGAAAATTGCCAAGTTGATCCAGGACGGCAAGTCAGGCGAGGAGCTGACCCATGCGGTGAGGCGAATGGAAGACGAGCTGCCTCCCACGTCGCCTGAGGAAAGCACAGCATCAAGTGGACGTGAAGAGAGGAGACCTAAGAAGCAGAAGGCATCTGATCACACTCATTCGTCTGTTTCTCATTTCTCGTCCGGACCACAATGTGCATCTCAGCCTAGTTACTATGTGGCCACCGATGAGCCCCCGCCTTTTCGGAGCCCTCTTTTGCCACCTTCCGATTTGCCCCAAGCTCCTTCCAAGCGTCCATTTTCAGTGAGTGGAAGGATTTTTATTGTTACTGTATTATAGTAATTGGTTATACGCAGACCGCAGCTATGGAACCCGCTCCGCCGACACAGCCAACACCGGCTTGTGATCAACTGGGGCCTTCCAACCACCTATATCTCGCGCAGGCCTACGGGGCCCAAGGGTATGCCTCCCGCGAACTCGAGCGGAGCGCAAAACACCGCCAGCGATTACAGGGACAGGACCAGCAGACGTTTGAGTGCCCCACAAAAGACTTCCCTGTGACACCTTACGACGCTGTTTTCAAACAGCATTACCCGATCCAAGATTCTTCGCACTATTCCCATTATGCGTCCTTCAACCCGAGAGGGTCGTTTTATGCGCCGTACGCGTCTGGAGGCCAATTCGTCCCAGGTGTGGCCGACTGGAGCATGTACTACCGTGAAGATGCCACTCGAGCCCTCACGGATGCCGCAGTACCAGCGCCTGGCATTTATGAGTCGTGGTCCAATTCCAATTCCAACACTTCCGTTTCGCCGGTTCACTCGGATTCGCCGATCACGCCGGTATGACATACAAATTCATCGACGATACACCCCAATTCACGTTAAGCGCTGTAGCATTAGTTCTCTGGAATTCATCTGTACATCATTTTTTACCAGCATTCCGTTACTTCTAGGGACCATCACACATCTCCCATGCACACCTGTATATACTGCATTTACATTCCCCTTGTTTGCCTTCTAGGAACGCACATGTTCACCCTGTTTGTTCACCACTCTTCACGTATTGTAAACTGATAGAGGCGTAGCCGTAATCCGCCATATATATATATGACTTAGTCTCGGCTCAGGACCTCGAATGCCTTGACACCTTCCTTTCCGAAAAGGGTGGCACAAGCCACCGCATCCGCATCGGCCTTCGTCATCCTCTCCCTCGCCTCTTTGGACGTGACACCCCCAACTCCAATGATCTTGATCCTCGAGGCAGGTGGCCAGTCCTTCTGTGACTCCTTGAGAATCTGAGAAAATCGATAGACGTTTCCCAACGCTAAGGGATGCAATGCCTCTCCCGCGAGGCCACCCAATACGGTAGGCAATGCAAAAGTCGCCAGAGAACTTGAGCCCTCATTCGACGGTGATGATGATGGTGTTATTGGCGTGATTTGATCGGCGAAGAGAAGAGAGTTGCCAAGGGTATTCGTGCATGTCAAGAAAGAAATAAAGGAGCCTGGGTTTGTGCGGTCCGCACCAGATACGGAGGGCGTAGCAATGTGATGGGCGTTGTCCGAGATAAGGGATGATATTTGGTTGAGAACAGAGTGGAATTGCTGTTCGTGAACAAAAGGAGGAAGCTTCAGGCCAATAGTGAGAGTGGGGTCTTCGGTGTACGCCTCGGAAAGGACTCGGAGAAGCGGTGTGAGGGACTCGAAGTCATACCCTGGAGGAGGAATGTTCTTGATGTTCGGACAAGAAGTATTGAGCTCGATTGCGATCCGAGCTCTATCATTGTCTTTTTGATCGTTGATCCTCTTTCGGAGCCCTTGCAGTTGGGTGATCATGGAGGCAAGAGAGGCAGGGTCACCAACGTCACTTGTTATGCTGACAACGATGGGCTTGTAAGTTGTTGCCGTTGTCAGGAGTTCCTCAACCCAAGTTAAGTACTGTGTGAACGGGTGTGGGGAGTACCCGTAAGAATTGATGGAAGAGATAGTGGCATCTGCAAAGGCGAACTACGATGAAGTTAGTGCTTTGAGGCGTTGTGAGGTTAATCGACAGGACGGACAGTATGAGAATCGGATTCCTTATGTCCATTTAGAGTAGCGGTGCGTGTAGTAATGGCACCGGTATAGGGACAATCATATAAAGCCTTGAGTTGGGCGAGATCCGAAGACCACGCACAAGAAGAGTTGAGGAGAGGGGGCGTTATATGGATGGAATTGATTTGAACCATGTTCAATACTTGCAGAGGTCACAAGAGCGTTGAGGGGCGTGTTTTATATTCGCGTTGGTTGGTGAAACTACGGAACCTCATGCGATGTGATACTTACAGCACAGCCATGTGCACCAAATATATCCGGAGCTGCGATAACGGTGCGCGTCAATGGAGAAGTGTGGACCTCGGACACCACATTATACCGGGCCGGTCATGTGTGGTGACTACGTCCAGTGATCATTGTTTTAGCAATTCTTCTCGTTCAAGTACAGACTTTTCTAATTTTATCAGAATAGTCGCCCGTGAAGGATATTGGGTCGTTGGCGTGCTATGCGCTGTCACTCGTGCGGGCTATGCAAGGATATTAGAATTACGTGAGCAAGCAGGTAAGCGAGATCGGCGCACGAATCCGAGTCCATCGAGGACAGCTTCCACAATACCAGCTGTGAAGGACGAACAGCTCAAACCACCCATGTCCCGTGGGACGGATATGTTTCTCTCAATAGGTGGGTCATTGTCGATGATCATATCTATAATGTCGGAACCAATGTGGAGAGTGAGGTAGCCGAAGCGACATCCAGAATGAATGACACACATTCGTCGGCGTTCTCCACGCTTTTCTCGATGGCATCGGCAGGTTTGCCATAGACTGCCTTCCAGACTTGGGTATGTATAACCATCAGCGCGGGGACGAGTCTAATCTCCCGTTTCGGTGCTTTCGAAGACGATTCCGCTCGCCAAACCATAAGCTCGAGGACGCGGGTACCGATGCGATATCCGAGTGTGTTAAGCCTCGGATTCAGGTGAGTGGAAAACAGTGGCCTAGGTCATAGGAACAAATATACCTCCGTTCTAGATCATTGATGCCGCTGACGCGCTTCTGGGTGTATTGGACGATTTCGGAAAAGAGAAAGGCAAAGGCAGAAGTGGAAACCTCTGCTATTCGCGTCTTGTTGAGGTTCCTGTCATATATATTAGGTCGAGGACCGGGGGCCTTGGCGCTGCCAAGGGTAGTGTGTATAGAGGGAGCAGAAGGGAGTGAGTAGCGTGCAGAGGAGGATGTCGGGGAGAATTGGTCGACGGAAGACTGGGATGAATTAGATAGGACGGAGAGGCGAGGATGTGGTTGGGAGTAGGCCATGGGTGTCAGGGGGACTGATGGACGGGTGCTGATTTGAAGCAGCTAAGTTAATTGCATAGGCCATCTCTAGACCTCCCACTCCTTGGCTTCCGCCATTCTTCCCAGCCGCATGAACAACCGTACTCCTTCCCCCGCAGACATTCAGTCCCACATCTACGCCGCTCTTTTGCAAGGCAAGACTGCCGATGTTGCCTTACGCGTCAAAGGAACATGGAGTGCTGTCTATAAGCTTCATCGTCTTGTCCTCATCCAGTCGGTGAATACACAAATCATATTCTTTGTAGGATAGGATCATTAACTCCCTCCAGGGTTTTTTCCAGTCTCTCTTTACTGCTGGCTTCGTGGAATCCTCTCTAAACAGAAAGAGCTCGAAATATGGTTGTGACATTGTTGATATGGTTTTCCCTGACCGCAATATCACACGTGCTGGTGCGAAATGTTTCTTACCTTGTGTCATCAAAGTATTGACAATTGATGAACTTGGCAGCATTTGAGTAGGTGTCTCGATATGTTCTATGATAATTGTTGAGCATTTCTTAGGTTTTGCATTGCGCGCCTCTACGGTGGAGGTCCTGCGCTACACGTGCCCACGTCCTTAACACCCGCGGCCGCTCAACCTCTCACTCCCTCGTTCCCAACGCCCCAGGAGCCTGAACCAGTTCCAACTGGCCATCACCCTGCTACACCCCGTTTCCTTCTTTCCTTACTGGCAACATCGATATACCTTTCTATACCCTCAGTTGCGACTCAAGCACTCTCACTAATCCTCAGTACTGTTGGTCCCAGCACGGTTCTCCCATACCTTAACTTTGCTCTTGGGAAACCTCTGGTTCCTTGGAATGCTTCATTCAGCGAACCAGAAGCTGCGGTTGGCCTAGAGAGTATCGCGCTCCCCATCGAGGATGAGGACGGTCCAAATACCCTAGAGTCCTGCAAATCTGATGAATCTGAAGAATTCGCTGATATCCTTTCCGAGCTTGCCATAAAAGAGGGGGGATGCAGACTCTCCTCGGCCTCTTCGGAAGAGAGCATCACGTCAGACGCAAGCAACCAAGATAACGAAATCGTCTGCCACTATGGTGCTGTGTCGAACAAAATAGGGGAAGCTTGTGCATGTTGGCTGGCAAGATGGGCTGTGGACATGCTCACCTATGAGACGAACCAAAGACAAACAGCCCCTGTCCTCTCTAGAAAATGGCCTCTGATGGGGGAATCTAGCAACGATGTTCCTCAGGCTTCGTCCTCTTCTCAAGATGGGATAACTATTTGGGGTCGCGGAGGACTGAGTGCAAAATGGGTTGCTGCGATTGTGGCCTCTGATACGCTGTTTGTCAAGAACGAGCGCCACCGGTACGACTTCGCTCGGAGCGTGGTCGAGATGAGGCGAGCAGAGGGTGTAATGCCCGAGGAGGAGAAAGAATGGTCAGTGATGTTCGAGACCGGTGTCTATTACAGTAATATGGTGAGTGAGCTATTCACATCCGTCGAGAGATGAGTCTAACACACCAGTGCATCTTATAGTCAATGGAGGATATAATCATCATCTCAAATGACATCTCCCCAACGACAAAACAGCCCTTCGTTCCCCTCCACGTCCTGCAAGCTGCCCACTGGAGTCAGTCTGTATTCCGTCACAAGATAACGTCTCTGCCACCATCTGTTTGTTCACCGCTGCCCTCAGCCTCTCCCAAAGACAAGGAGCTTGGAATAACTTTGACTACGGCCGACATCCTTTCCCGGATTTCCAGCACCGACCTGCCCGAATCGTCTAACCCCGAGGCTCAGAAGCCATATTTCCCAGTTCCAAGTGACTCGTCCCTGCGCATAGGTGACAACGGAACTGCCTTCAATGGCACAGCAGATAGTGCCCCGATGTCGATGGATGAATTGTTCAAGTTCACTGACTCGCCATCCGTCGCTGCCTCCCATTCATCCAATGGGCGCACTGTACACAAACAGAATAATGCACAGGTCTCGCCTTTGGCGACCTCGGAGTCAACATTTTTTGGCCTTCTTTCTTCTAGACAAACTGCCGCTAGCTGCGTCTCTTCCGACGGTAATGGAAATACGCGGTGGTCACCATACCCTCCCTGTCGTTTCTCTGTGGAATTTTGGGACTACGATGCCCTGAAAGAGAAGAGCAGGCTTTATTCCAATACCATTTGGTACGCCGGAAGTTTATTCAACGTTTATATCCAGATCATTCGCAAGAAAGGACAAGGTCAAACTCAACTAGGTGTTTACGTTCACCGCCAGTCGAGTATTGACCCAATACCCCAACCTAGCGCATATGTACCGCCTCCTTCTCCCACGGACAACCACGGGAGCAATGAAGCGCAGGTTGCAGTTGCGAGGGCTGATCGCCATCACCGCGGCGGATCTTCACAATCCTCCTCTGGATCGCCCGGCAGCCCCCTCCATTATTCACCTTCAATCCATCCTCTGGCACATACACCGAACACTGTATTCTCATCCATATCTGCACGACCGTCTTCACCCATCATTTCTGGTTCAGGGTCACCCTCTTCTCCTACTACATTGATCGGCAGTTTCGGCAGCACTACCACCCGTGCCCCTAGCCAACCATACAGGGATCCACGGGCTATGATTGCTGCATATTTTATGGTAAGCTGCGCGAGTGCGACTGGGTCCTCTCAGACGAGGTTCTCGAGTGCGCCCGATGTGTTCTCAATCGGCCAAAGTTGGGGGTGGAAGTCTAGCTCGTTGAAATCGGAGGAGTATGTCGATATCGGAAGCGACGATGATGGTGATGCCGTGGCTTTTGTTCCCGTGGCCAAGAAGCCGAGGTCTCATGGAAAGGAGGTCAGCTTTAGGGCAACGGTTGTTCTTGGGCTCGTTTAGGGCCCTTTGGTGTATTTTTTGGCTGTGCCATGGACTTTGTCTCTTTAGTTATTTACGGAATCCTGGGTGGAAGGTTTTGTTTCTGTGTAACATATGTCAAGTCTGTCATAGTTATTCACGATCTTGTAGCTTACTTGCAATGTGGTTTAACGTTCATCGTCACCGTGATTCGAATTGCTGGAGCTTGCGGTGCGGTGCGAACTTGTAGCGGATCAACGATCTCGGACCGAAGGGGAGGGATTCCGGTGTTGTACCTTGTTTAGTTTTAACACTAATTCGTGACTTGGACTCGCATACTGTATACCAACACCGCTCGCTCGCCTTCGACTTTCCTCCCATTCTTCTACCGAATTCATGGCGACTGCGCAGCGGAAGCAAGCACCGAGGCTACCACGCCCGGCTGCACGATACTGGAAAGGCAAGGCACCCAAAGGTGTAGCGGAAATTGAGTCCGATTCAGATGTGGATGAGCAGGCACAGGACGAATTCGAACAACAGCAAGGGGAGGGTGATGTTTTAATTAAAGAAGCTGGAGATATTGATACGGGGACTGGGGGTGAAGAGGATGAAGATGAAATGCAACTGGGTAAGGCGAGGGTGGATGCGAAGGTCAGGAGCATGAATGTTGCGTTGAAGGATGTGAGTGTTAGTAAAGAGGGCAAGGTTATTGTTGCGGGACGGTTGGAAAGTGGGAAGACGGAGATGGAAGGTGAAGGTGCGTTTGTTTCACTTGATGGATCTTGGGTGAAGAGATGGACTGATTATATCTGGCTATAGAGTCGGAGGAAGAAGAGTCGGAGTCGGAGGAAGTGCCACCTGGCCAGGAAGAATCCGAGGAAGAGGTTGGCTTCTGCTTGATTTCATACGTGGTCCCGTGCTAATCTAGATATTCAGTCTAGTGAATATGAAAGCGAGTCAGAGGAGGCTCCCAAGCCTCTATTCAGACCCGTTTTCGTGCCGAAGTGCGCACTCGTAGTCATGACATAAAGCATATATCTGACTTCATATTCTAGACGTGCCCGTGCTACGATAGCGGAGAGGGAGACGCTCGCAGATGATTCCGAGGAGATGCAGAGAAAGAGGGAACAAGAGGCGGAGGAGAGGCGAAAACAGAGTCATGATATGGTTGCTGAAAGTATACGCAGAGAACTCGCCGAAAGTGAGTTCTTGCACTCTGACTTCGTATGTATAGCGTTAATTTCTTATTATAGAGGAGAGGGAGGATCAGGTTCCTGACGTTGATGACACGGACGGTTTGGATCCCGCCGGTGAATTCGAAGCGTGGCGCCTGCGTGAGTTAAGTCGCATTAAGAAGGAGAAGGAGGAAGAATTGCTCAGGGAACAGGAAAGAGAGGAGATCGAGAGGAGGAGAGCGTTGCCAGAGGAGCAGCGGCTCAAGGAGGATATGGAAAAGGCGGAGAAGTCAAGAAAGGAAAAACCGAAGGGGAAACAGAAATTCTTGCAGAAGTACTGGCACAAAGGTGCTTTCCACCAGGTTTGTCTCCATCTCTTCGAAGCGATTGCATCTTCATGCTGAGGCTGTCCATAGGACGAGGAAATTCTCAAAAAACGCGATTATACGGAGGCTACAGAGTCGACCATTGATGTGACTCTCCTTCCCAAAGTCATGCAAGTCAAGAACTTTGGAAAGAGAGGTCGCACAAAGTATACCCACCTATTGGACCAGGACACTACTGTCGGCACTGGTGGATTTGGCGGCACGGCACCCGTGAAACATGGAGGAACTGGGACGGATACCGGGGGGTGCTTCCTCTGCGGCGGCCCCCATTTGAAGAAAGGTTCATTGCTACTTTTCGATGTCTGCTGGTTCCGTTCTCATTATGCTCTCAGACTGTCCCCAAAACTCAGAAAGGGCCAGCGCCAACGCTATCGCACCAAGTTCACGTGCGCGCACAGAGGATCGTGGCGTACGAGACAACAGACCTCGCGACGATTACCGCAACAGTAGAGATAGATATAGGGATCATGATGGTGCCTACAGACAGAGAGATGACGACCGAGACCGTTACGGAAGGGATGACCGAGATGGGAGAGATTCGAGGTGGTACAGAAACGATAGAAGCGATAAGTATGACGATCGCCGGAGTTACCGTCCGTCTTCGCGGTCTAGATCAAGGTCGCCTCCTACAAAAGACCGATACCGCAACAGAGAAAGAAGGCGATCGAGGGAACGTTCGGTGGAGGACAGGTACCGGGAGAAGAGGCGGCGTCTATATTGATTTGGGATAATATATTTTGTACACTATTGCGGAACAGGATGACAACCAGCAAGCACCAAGGTTAAGTCGCGCCCGTATTACAAGCAAGTAGTTGAGAGGATTGGTTTGAGCTTTCATGCTGAATAGACAACGCTTGACGCCCGCGGGACGGTAGGGCGTGGGGCGGACCTGAAAATCGTGGCAGAACCTACGGTCTCCAGGTTGTGTTCGGCCAACAATCCTTGCGGCCGTGCAGTTGACAGTCGAATAAAAACCTATGCACTTAGGTTTTTGCCCACCGTTTCCATCACCGTAGGGACATTGCCCGATAATCCCTTAGATCACCACGAAACCCGTCCAACTAATTGTCAGAGGAAAGGACTGGGCGTCCCAGAGAACGCCGACAACCCCCTCTGCTTGCGTTTCAAGTTCTTACACTATGGCGAGTAATTTGGGACTTAGCCAAACACATCGACCCATCACATACCAAATAATTAGGCTGGTTACTTGGATTCGGTGCTTGCATACGTTTCCTTGGATTCCCTTTTTAGAGATGTGGGTCATGAGCGTCAGAATAAGTTAGAGTGTGAAGGTACAAGATGAATGGAAGATGGCGTGGAAGATTTTCATCCAGGTGACCGTGGATACGGAATTTTTAAGTATCTTGTGCGTGGTTCGTTTTCTTGGAGTGAACAGGATTTGTTAGAGAATGAACCGTGGACTAATCCTATTATTACATGGTTGGCATGAGTGAGTGAGCAACCTATTACACGCGATATTTCTTCTCCATCTCTTTGCGGATATCTATTGAAGGACCAGTCTCCATGCCTAAATAATACCTATCAGCTGTGTTGGATTAAGGAAGATGGGAAGGACGCGGACCCAGGAAAACATCAGCAGTCTCAATGAGTTCATCACGTCCCAATAAGATATCCAAATGCAGATTAGACTGCGGCATGCCGGAGAAGGTGGGTAGCTAATAGGACGTATAAGTGAAGTGTGACTCCCAAGTAAGAACAAGATCATACAGAGCTGACGATCTTGCGTTCCATAAGGAGCCGCATTGGCGCATGCATTCCATATGTATTACGCAACATGGTGAGCTTGGTCATATCTTGGGTTTCTTCCCACTAGAGTTTGGTCAGCATCCAGGATCGAGATGAAGAGAGATGTGGGCTGACGTTCTCTAGCCGGTCCTTGATTCCTCTAGTAGACTTGACTTCAGTGGCGAGATTACGAGGCCCATAGGTCAAGGTATCATGGAGGCCAAGGCTATTCGCGGTATCTGAGATAGTGGCGACTTTCTCTGCGGATTTTGGTACTAGTCTGAGGGAAGGATCCTATATAGCGTTTGGTCGAGTCCTCTGAGCTTGAAGGCTTGAAAGACGTACCATGGTGGTTGAGTGAGATAGTGAACGCGTAAGAGGCGAGTGACAGGAATAGCGACTGATGTATGTGACATGGCAAGGTCACGACTTATCGGGAACTAAGTTGGGCTCTGTGCTTCCCCGCACCCTTGGTCCCCGTCTCCCTCCTTACCCACACCTTCCTTCTCTGCTCCAAATTACATCCACATTGCTCTCGAAACTTCTAAACACGTATTTAAACCTTCTATCCGCTTCTCTTCATCCCTTCCGTCATGACCAGCCGTCCAGGAAGGTCGTCCAGTATCCCAATTCCGAGGAATCCTTCCACCTCGTCATCGACACGTAACATCGAGTCTGTCATCTCCATCCCCTCAATATCTCCATCCCGTCCCCGCCTTTCTAGTACTCAGAGTTTGTCCAACCGTTCGGGAGGAGGGGACGTAGCCAGAAGTGTATCTGCCAGCCACAGGCCATTGCACGGCCCCCTTTCAGTGTCTGTCTCACCAGCAAGAATGTTATCCCGCTCTGCTACCTTTACAACAAACCATCCTGGCCGCCCCGCAATGCGCGTCAGCACGAACTTCGAACCCAGGGTAGTGCATGCCACGCCAGACCTCTCCAGGAGCGTCGATAATTCATGTGCTCCATCGAACTCCCCAACTCAGACACGAAGAACCAGTGGTGTTGGCGGACGATCCGCCAGCGCTCAGCGACACGCTCCCAGCATCCCTCCGTTGCCGAACACCACCCCTGTATCATTCCCTAGACCCGCGTATCTCGACCATTCTGCGTTGAGGGACCTACTAGTCACTGAAACACCATCCCCTGTCCTGACAGGTCCCGCACCGCAAAGGAGACCGGAAGTGGCCCCCCCAAGGAGCGTTCCCCCGCATAGCTATGCTATGTCACCCTCAGATAGTGACGAAGACAGCAGCCCGAGTCCGCCGCCGCCCACCAGGGACGCTCGCACCGTGCCGGCCACCGTGACTACAGAAGAACTAGTGACATACCCATTGCCAACGCGGTGGAGTGATCAAGGCCGTTTAAACACACTTTCAGTGTCACACGACGGACGGGAGCTCGTACACCATGGTGAGTCCAGTGCCGTCCAGGGCCTTTCCAATGACGGTTGTTCTCAAGTCCGCAACTTAGGTACAACAAATAACAGTGACAAAGAGCACGCTGCTAATGCTAGGGCAAATCATTTTGTTCCTCCTGCTTGTGGTATCTACTATTATGAGGTCAAAGTGAAATGCAAGGAGCAGAAGAGGTGTGTTTAGTCCCGGCTTTTGATGGGCATGCTCTCATATTTTGCTTTCTTTGTTATCTAGTCATATAAGTGTTGGGTAAGTTGCGAGGTGCTTCTTCACCATGCTCGCGTTCTTATTGGACAGATTTTGCTCTCGTACTGTCAAATTCTCTCGACTTCCCGGTTGGGAACCTAATTCTTGGGGATACCTTGGGGACGATGGGAACGCTTATGAGGGCGGGAGGCCTGCAGCTGCATATGCTCAATCCTTCGGATGTGCGTGCTTGCATTATTCCTTGGTTTAGTTGCTTATCGAACACATTGCAGCTGAAGACATCATAGGGTGCGGAATTGACTTTACCACCCACAAAATGTTCTATACCAAAAATCAAATCTTCCTTGGTATGATATTGTTTACTCTCCTGACTCTCAGCTAACTTTGCCATAGGCTACGTCTTCGACGACGTGGGTAAGGATGTTGACATATACCCCGCCGTAGGCTTGCGGCACCCGGGGGACTCCGTTCGAGTCAACTTCGGACACGACCCATTCCTATTCGATATCGAAGATCATGTCCAACAAAGACGAAACATGACTTGGGCCACGATCATGAAAACTCCACTTGATTCTACCTTACTGCGTCGTCGATATCACAAAAATGCCATCAAGAGCCTAATTACAATAACAGAACCACCTGCTGCACTGACGGAGGACGAGTCAAAAACGGTCTTAAACCAGCTAGTGTTATCTTATCTCGTTCATCATGGTTATGCTAAAACCGCCAGAGCCTTCCATAAACAGCAGAAGGGGAGTAACAGAAAGCAAGAGGGAGACGTTGATATGGATGGAGCGCCGGAGAAAGACGAGCTTGATGACTTCGAGGGGGACATCGAACGACGAACGGGAATTGTTAACTCAATCATCAAGGGCGACATTGATGCTGCACTCGAGGATACTCAAAAATATTACCCTACCGTGCTAGAGGCAGACGATGGTCTGGTGCTCTTCAAAATGCGCTGCAGAAAACTTGTAGAACTCATCTTGGAGACGAACGAGATCAAACGAAGAATAAGCAACGGGAAGGAACGAGAAGACTCGTCCCTTGATATGCCAGGACCCAGTAGTAGCCGACAAATGTTGGATGACGATGGGATGAATATGGACGTGGACGACGACGCGCTTTCATTTGGGTCACCAATTTACCCACCGCCTTTTTATCGCACAAAGTCAGACTCGCCGATGCCGCCATCTGGGAACAGATTTGGCTCGCGGCCGCCGACGACGGCAGACTTCGAAGCGGCATTAACAAGGGCGATCGAGTACGGGCAGAGCTTCAACAATGATTACAAGCTGGAGAAACGGCCAGAGTTGAGGCAGATGTTCGAACAAGCGTCAAGTGTTATTGCCTGGAATAATCCTTTCGAGGCTGGAGGGGATACCGCCGAAGTTGCTGGGCACGAAGCTCGGGTTGCGTTGGCGAATGAAGTGAACGAAGCTATCTTGAGTATGTCAGTGCGTCTCCATTCGAAGACATTACTGACTTCTTTTACACAACAGAGTCGCAAGGTCGACCAGTAAGGCCAACATTGGAAATGGTATATCGACACACTGCTGCGTGTATGACACAACTTGGCGTGACTGGTGTTGGATCAGCTGTATATGCGGACATGTCCAGAGAGTTCCTTGAAACATAGGTATCAACCCACACCCTTTTCCTTGTGTACTTGTCGGGGTTCGCGCATCTCCTCTGTGTATCAGTGTATAGTGAGTTGAAGGCTCCTCGTGTTAACTATCTGATAGCTGGTTCCTGTAACTAACAACCATTTAGCTATTCATCTGCCTGTGTAATTTTTTGCTACATGTATTCCTTCCACAATCACATCCCTTTCCGATGTGATGTCCAATGCTCAACCGACAATGATCCAGGTCTGTTCTGGAGTGAAATCGGGTGGGGCGCAAGGAGCAGAATCCATGAATCCATCGGGGTTGAGCGTCAAACATTTGTTTCCTGCTCCTACGCCTTTGTTGACTGCGTCTCTCACGAGGGGGAAACCAATTCGACCTATGGAGATTGAAGTGGAGTTAAAGAAGAAAAGTTGGTCATCGGTCGTTTCGCCGTCGCCTGCAGCCCTTCCACCTATCAAGAGTTAACTCGATCTTGGGAAACAAGGAAAAAAGAGGAAGGGGAATACCCACCACATGCAAAAAGTCCAGGTCTGTTCCGATCTTTGATGTTTCCTCGACGGTCCACACAAGTGAGTTGTTGGCTCGATACAATGATCGTCTTGCTCCCATCCGGAGTGTTATTATGTTCTCCCTGCAGAAATCGTTAGCTCCCTCCCCTGAGCAACAGGAAAAACATGAAAAAGGAATTAACCTTGGTGATTAAGTCAAATTTCTGTCCGTCGACAGTAGCATCACAAGGCTTAAGTGCAAGAGGGACGAGGTTGAATCGAAAATCACCACTCTTGAAATCAGAGACGTCGAAGCAGACGTTGGTGCCGTTTATTCGGGCAGCACTCTGGAGTTGGATTTTAGTCGCGGCGCGCGTGGCCGTTGTGTCGAATGTGGGACCAGGGCCGTCCTTGGGTATGGGGGGGACAAAAGGCTCTGGGGACGCCGTTGGGGTTGGTGGTGATGAAGGTGCGGCCGGTGTGGATGTGACTGACGCGATTAACGCAGAAGGGGTTGGGATTGAACTTGGAGTCGATGGACTGGATGTGGCGGTCGGGTTTGACAGTGAAGGTTGACCTCCACCCATTCCGGAGTTACTTGAAGGAACCTCTTCAACGAACCATGTCTGCTCAGGTGTGAAGTTCGGCGGGGAACATGGTGCGCTACTGACGAATCCGTCAGCGTTGAATGTTAGGCAAGTGTTTCCACTTCCGACACCATTGTTGACCGCGGTATTAACCACCGGGAATCCAACGCCTTTGGAGAGTTGGGAAAGGGTGGTGTTAGGGTTAAAGAAGAATTGTTGGTCTGCAGTTGTTTCACCATCGCCTGCTGCTCTTCCCCCTGTATCAAAGATCAGGATTACATTCAACGACAAGGATTCAAAGGACACAGACCACAAGCAAAGAGTCCAGGACGATTCCTGTCGTTCTTGTTCCCCCGTCGGTCGATACAGGTAAGCTGTTGGCTTGATACAATAATAACCCGGCTTCCATCAGGCACATTATTGTGTTCACCCTTGGTGATGAGATCGAATTTCTGTCCGTCGGCGGTCGAATCACACTTCTTTAATGCGAGGGGAACGAGGTTGAATCTGAAATCGCCAGCACGAAAGTCGGAGACGTCGAAACAGATGTCCGGAGACGCTGCGCTCCGGATTTGAGCTTTGGTAGCGGCTCGGGTTGCAGTCGCGTCAAAAGTTGGGCCTGGTGGAGACGGGAAGCAATGGAAGAATTAGAATATGGTAGGCATATTCTTGTTTGAGTGCAATGACGTACCTGGACCTTCAGTGGGTTTTGGTAACACAAATGGTTCTGGTGAGTCTGTTGCGATCGCCGTGTTGGTATTATTAGTACAGTGACGAGGGTATACAGGTGCTGCCTGCGCCGCAGGGAGGCTGAATAAAAACACAATGGATATGATTTGAAGTATGGTCATTTTAGAGGAATGCCTCCAGAGGCCTCAGACGAGAGAAGAAACCGTTGGGAATAGATAATCTTGTGGCCAGCAAGAAGCTTGGAATGCGCAAGCGCAATGAGAGGGAGAGCGGTGCAAAGAGCGGGGGATAAAGAAGGTTAGTTCAGGACAATGGTTCATCCTTAAATTGGGCGTCGATATTGTAATCTATTTTGAGATTTGAACAATGGTTGACGCGTCGTTGCCCATTTTCGCAGTCAATCAAACTTTATGTTGTTTCTTTCATTTAGGAACGACGGCTGGAAGATATGGAATATTGTTGCGAAGCGGCCGCGTGGTTACAAGAAGACCTGGTTTGGGCGATCACATTCCTTATTTCGCAACTTGACCGGGGAAGGTGTAGCTTCAGGCACGGTGTACAAGGGTGATCATGCTTTCACGACCAGGAACGCACCTTCTGGGAGGAGAACAGGGAAGAACGCCCCACTTGTTATAGCTTGTTATACATAAGTAGATCTTTGTAATTACCTCGGGGACACAGGGACATACCTTAACACGATCGGATATAGCACGTGGTTAGCAACACCGACCGATCTAACTATCTTCCCAGAACGCACAAAACGTATCCCAACCTGGTCTTGATCGACGACAACAATGTCCGCTGCATCCCCGCGCAATTTCGTTCTTGCGTCTCGCGCATCTCAACTAGCGCAGATCCAAACTAATATTGTCCTTGCATCACTGCAGAAACTCTTCCCGCCGAATGAGAATGATGCACAAGCTGGACCGACGTTTAGTACTTCCTTCATGTCTACTGCAGGAGACAAGAATCAGTCACAAGCGCTATATCTACTAGGTGGGAAAGCGCTTTGGACGAAGGAATTAGAAGTTGCGTTGAAGGAAGGAGAGGTTGATATGCTTGTGCACTCGTTGAAGGATGTTCCGACTACTTTGCCCGAAGGATGTAGCCTCGGTGCGATCTTGGAAAGAGAGGATCCTGTGGATAGCTTGGTCGTGAAGAAAGGGAAACCTTGGATGTCGCTCGAAGATCTGCCCGGAGGAAGTGTAGTGGGTACGAGCAGTGTGAGGAGGGTTGCACAGCTGAAGAGGAAGTTCCCTAATCTCAAGTTTTTGGATGTGGTGCGTTTATCTACTTGATCATATAACCGCCCCCTCTCTAACTTCACACAACTCATAGCGTGGTAACTTGTATGTTAGCAGCTTGAGCGGTAAAGATCATTCTACTGACAAATGCACTCAGGAATACTCGACTTGCGAAGCTGGATGACCCGAACGGTCCTTATGCCGCCCTCATACTCGCAAAAGCCGGTCTCGTGCGACTAGGAATGGGTGATCGCATAACGGCCGACATCACCCCGCCAACGCTCTTGCATGCCGTATCTCAAGGTGCACTTGGAGTCGAGGTCCGAAGCAATGACGAGGAGGCGATCGAGCTATGCAAGAAGCTTACTCATCGAGAGACCCAGTGGAGATGCTTGGCCGAACGCGCATGTTTACGTGTTCTGGAGGGCGGTTGCAGTGTGCCAGTTGGTGTTGCGAGCGCTTTAGAGTGGGAGGATGAAGCAAAGCAGGAAGCTGGTGTGCTAACTTTGACGGGATCAGTGACGTCAATCGACGGGCAGGAGCATGTCGAGCACACGTTGCAGGAAAGAGTGTTGAGTGCAGAAGGGGCAGAGGAGGTCGGAGCTAAGCTGGCAAAGATCCTGATAGAGACAGGTGCAAAGAAGATTCTGGATGACATCAACGTGGACAGGGAACGCAGAATCGACGAAGCAAAAACTGCAGACGCAGCGCAGGCTTGATGGAAGGAAAGAAAATGTAAAAGGTGTATTGAAACATAAAGTATTATTGACAGATTGTGGGTCGGCCATAAGTATGTGTATGTTCCAAGCCAGATCACATAGTCGCGTGCCTTGAGATTGCACGATCCAGTTGTGACACGGAAAGGATTTTATCTACGTCTCCACGAGCGCCTGCGGTTCCCTTCTATAATTTACGGGAATGCAAGTGACTCTAAAGTGGAGACGCGAATGACATTGGAAGGAAAACAAAACGCATGGCACAAAAATTTATATAATGCTGTGCTTGGTCGTGTTTTGCAAAGGCCTCTGGATCTAGATCACATCATATCGCGAGGAGAGCAAGTAAGTATCGTGCCCTGTCCTCGGAGAACACATCTCTTTCATACCTTCCACAAATAACTCCCACTGTGCACCGTCGCCATTAGAAACGAGGCCCTATCCACTGCAACGACCAAGCGCCGAATCACAATTCTCCTCTTCTTTGATACTCCGCGAACGGTCCTTGACAGGAACAGCTTTCCAGACCCTTTGCTGGATCTACTCCGTCCTGGGCCACTGAACCCACACCCTAGACTCCTGAATTGCGGATACAGGTTCCTATATAACCTCAAATATACCCTGGTGATTCCCTGATTGTCGCTACCCCGTTGACTCGGAGTTCAAGACGTAGAACAGCATGGGCTCAATTGCTGCCAGGCGCCTTGCAAAGGAACTAAAAGAAATTCAGACAGAAGGGTGTCCAGTCGGTGTGTCCCCTATCGGATCCTTGCTGCCAAACGCATCCTGGACACGGTCGTATTGACGCTCGTCGAGAAAACAGGTATCAAGCTCATCAAAGCGGATGACTTTGAGACTTGGTGGTTTTCCATAGAGGTTATGGGTGAATCTCTGTACAAGGTCCATCCCCGATTCTTTGTTATGCACCAAGTCGGGCTCTGACAGATGCCTCAGGACGAAGTATACACACTCCAATTTCGATTCGATGCACAGTACCCTATATCTTCTCCGGCTGTCCAGTTCGTCGTAACCGATGGACGCCAGGCTCCAATCCACCCTGTACGCCATTAATTCCCTGCTCGCATTCTTCTTCTTAACTATATCGTGCTGTGCAGCACGTGTATTCCAACGGTCATGTAAGCCCGTACTTTCTGCTGAAGGGCTGAGCAAAGCTAAACAGTTGAAAAAATCCTCATACCCCACAGATCTGCGCATCCATTCTTGGAAATGAATGGTCACCTGTGCTCAGCGTCACGGCCGTCTGCGTAACTTTACAAAGCATGCTCGCATCATGCAAGGTACTTCAGTTAACGTTTTCCCATCATCACCATGCCCATACTCAATATCACTCTGTGACTTTGACATGAACATTTAATAGAAGAAGGAACGGTGAGTGCAATGTCTAAGTCGCCAAGTCTTTCCACTGATACTCAGTTGCCGTTTAGGCCCGTGGACAACGACCGCTACGTGCGCCATGCACCAGATAATCCGAAGAAGGTACGAACTGCTTATGTTTCTTTCTTAAATGACTGATTAGCTTATGAACTCCTCTGAACAGACCCAATTCCATTATGACGGTAAGAGACACTTCGGCGAAAGCTGTACAACAGTCTGCAACAGTCTCTAATGCGTGGTCTTGTCTTTCTATCTTAGATGACACGTAAGTCCACCACTCCTCTTCTCAATGCCCTTGCTGACACGGTTTCCTTAGCGTGTAACAATGCTGTACAATACATTCTCTCTTCACCAGTGCTTTCTAATTTTTTTAAACCGGGGACGATCTGCCCATGCTATCAATGCTATTCTTCCCTTCTTCCTCTGTATATCAACGTACACCGTGCTACCACCAACATAGTAAACCTAAATCAAACACCTGCCTGCTCCAAAGTACCTTTTGGAACGTCAATCGGATACATTCCAAAATTCCAAATCGAAGCCATCCATCCGGCTATGGAATGGACGGAGCTCCATTCCACATCCTTCCATCCATGGAATCAAGAAATCACAAGAAACGAAGTAAGAATTGGCCAACTGAGAGTAAAAGATAGGATGCTAGTCAGTGAACGAAGAGAACAAGAAACTTGAATACAAATAATGTGTCAAAATGAGTTGAGGCGCGGGGAGATAAGAGATCAGGAGAGATCAAGAAGACAGGACAAGGATTATGAAGGGGTACTCGTGCAGCAATCTTCCAGTGGCGCTGCAGGTACACCATTTGGCGACGTGGATGTGACAGTAACCACAACACTCTGAGGAGACACAGCCGAAAAGGCCTCATTCAGGGGTGCGGGAGATTCCGCATCTACACAACATCCTCCACAAGCCGTTCCACATACGCATTGGCCATTCGGGCAATTGCATCTCCCGCCACAACATAATTTCGGCAGTTTGACTGGAGGCGAGTTGCCAAAAGTCCCATAACCAACTTCGCGAGGATCAAGATGGATTCCATTCCCCAATCGACGGTTCGCTGGAGGCGGTGGCAACGCCGCGGCGCGGGCGAAGAAGCGGTTAAGGGAGGCACTTTTGGTAATATAGTCCAGGGAAGACGAAGAACCTGTGCTCGGTGTGGTAGCACCTGAAATGGATGAGAACGGGGAAGTACTGTTTGGAAGAGCAACTCCAGATTGATTATCGACACATGTCCCGCATTGTCCGTCCGCACAGTCGTTTAGATCCTTCGCAGCGTATTCTGATCCTCGATGTACCACACATCCGGGACAGGCACACTTAACCCCGCATGTACAACCGGAACCAGCCAAAGAGGCGATAGTGCTGATCGGAGGCATAAATGCAAAGTCTGGGACTTGCTTCGTCAGAGGAGGTGGCGATTCTGATGAGGACCGGATTGGCGGAAGCTCGAGGACTGGAGAGGGACCGTGATTGTGGTGGGTGTGATCGTGACCGTGGTGGTACTTCGATCGTTTGCGGGAGTCCTGTTGGGGACTTGGTGGGCGAGAAGTGTGATGCTTAGGAAGAGAAGCCGAGGAAGGAGTCAGGGAAATCGTTCTAGACGGAGGGATTTTCGCCGTGCTATCCAGAGGCATTAACGGTGATGCCGAAGATGATGATGCTGGGGCGGCGCAACAACACATTGCGGCCACATGAGCAAGCGTAGCAAGGTCCCTGGTGGATCCCGGTGTAGACTTGTCTGTGGACACGGATAACTGCGCCTGCCGGCAGTTGCATTTCCAGACACTCCTACAGTTGCACGGGTTTAAAAGAGAGTCCACTAAACCAAATATTAAAGATCCGATGGAACTTAGCAGGATGATATAAATAGCGAAAATACCTCTTTGTCGAGCGTCTGCAGGGAGCGAGCTTCGGACTTGTGATGCCGCTAAAACATCTCGAAGGCCATTTGGTAATGCAGGTACGATAGGTATGAATCTGCGGGCTGTTGGAGCGGCCGTTTTTTGTCAGTCTTACCAATATGATAATGCGAGCGGTGATGGTTACACACATTTAGACGTTGTAGATGCCAGAACTTGTCCGCGGCTAGCGGGATCAGTCTTCGGATTGCAGGTACACTTCGAGTGGACCTTCTTCGACTGTCGGAGCTCTCTGCATCTCTCGCACTGGGATACTGGGCGTCCTTTCTTCTTGATTTCAAAAAGAGGTCGGTCGGTATGGTGGCAAGATGAAGATCGGTGACCTTTAATGCATGATTCGCTGCATGCAGCAGCGTTAGAAGAGAGAGCGAGAGGTTGACAAACCGTAATTACCAGGCGAACTTCTTGCTATTGACGTAGACCTAGAGAGCCCGGAGTAAGATAGCAATAAGTACCTGTCGAGTGTGGATAGCGGGAGGGGTGCACAAACCATTTATGCCAACTGTATAGCAAGTGCCTTGGATACAGTGGCGGTGGTGGTTGATGGAAGAAAGGAGACCAGTGAGAAAGACGGTGGGAGGAAAGAAAGATATAAGGAGTGTACTATGACGAAGGGATGAATGGACGACCGGAAAGGTGGCCCAGGGAGTCGGTGATCGCGGTCACTTGACCACGTCACGCATGTCACATCCCTGTCTTGGGTCCGTCCTTCCAGATTCCCATTCATCTCCCTTTACCCCCGCCCTCCTTCCGCTCTAATCCGATAGACTCTTGGAGCTGCCTTGCAGTTATCCTCCGCAGTTTTCATCTCCTGGTTAAGTGTTAAATTTCTTCAAGTGAGGGCGCAGTAATAATACACACAATCTGTGAGAGCTACGAATAAGTATTTCTTGTAACTGCGGAAAAATGATCGAGTGAGAATGCCTGATCAGCTGTGGGTTCCTTGAGACTGGTTGGACCGTCATAGCAAGGAACGCTAATATTGACCTTGTTTCGACTCGTATGGACAAATTGTGGTTGCCATCAGTGTATAATATTAATGGGACTGGTTCACAAGATCAAGACCAATCAGATGAACTCTAGTTAGAAACTGTGTTCACATGCCATGGCCAATGCCAACAAAACGTGTCCATCTCGGAACCGTCACCTAAAAGCATGATTATATTGACATGTATTGAGCCATACTATGCGCGCAAGTCATATGAGCATCACACAATGATATACTTTCGGTTAGCTTCATGCAACTCACTCGGAATCCTTCTTGCCATTCTGCGATAGCTTCTTCTCCAGCCTATTGAACTCGTCGAGGGCGACCTCTTCTTCTTGGTCCAGAATCTGGGAATGATGTGGGATTTAAGAACACCACCAACTCCGAGGACATTCTCACCTGTTCCACGCCCTTGACTTCCGGAATGTAATGCATGAGCATACGCTCAATACCGCTCTTGAGCGTGACAGTACTCGAATCACATCCCCGGCAGCTTCCCTTCAGCTTGACCTTGACAATTCCGTCGCTCTCATCAAACCCTCTATACTCAATATCTCCACCATCCTCCATAATAGCGGGCCGCACCCTTGTTTCCAATAGTTCTTTAATCATAGCCACGGTCTCCGAATCTGTGTCAAGAATCCTCGTATCCTGCGGTCCAGCAGCATCCCGGTCTTCTTGACTCCGGAACAGAGGTTGGCCCGAAGAAAAGTGTTCCATGAGGATGGAGTAAATTTCAGGCTTCACAACTGCCCATGTATTCTCAGAGTCTTTGGAGACGGTGACAAAATCGGGTCCATAGAAGACTGCAGTGACACCTTCGACGCCCATGAGACGAATGGCGAGGGGGGATGCAAGGGCTGAACGTGTGTCTAGGAACTCAGCGGTGCCTTCACCCATGACAGGGACCCCTGGGATAAATTTGAGGGAGTCTTCATTGGGTGTTGTCTCTGTCTGGATGAACATGGAGCGGGCTGCAGAAACTTTAGTGGGGTGTTTACTAGCCATGTCGTTGGTGAAAGACTACGCACAAAGTGAAGGTGCACGCGCAGCAACTCTATCCATTTGTCTCCATTGTGGTATTGAGGTGCTAGTAGCCATAGTATTCCGGTGGGACGCAGAGTGAACACAACTCGCAGAAAAGGCCCTGACCACAGACGTTCCTGATTTCCCCAGGCCAGCGATCCTTTTGTTGCTGGTCTTGAGAGCATTTTTTGCAGCAAGTCTAAGCGATGAGCAAGCTAGAGATGAAGCCATGGTAAAGGTGAACGAACAGTGGAATGGACGAGTGCGTAACTTTACAAATCACCGGAGCACCGACGGCAAATGAGGCAACTGCCGTATAAGGAAGGCGAAGAAGGGATGAGATCACTTCGTCGCTGGCCCGTGTCGTGTCGTTGAAGCTCAAACTTCTTCCATGCTCCTTCTCTTACGCACAACATGAAGCAATCTATGGTGCAGGTCATACAATCCGTCACACCAGATGCTCTGTTCTTCCTGGTGCTGACATGGCTCACTTGGAAAGCTTGGTCTTTCTTTCGTCCCCGGAACCAACATACACTCCGCTCTGTGGCTATACTTGTTCTCGGGGACATAGGACGGAGCCCGCGTATGATGTATCATGCCCAAAGCTTTGCGGAGAATGACTTCGTGACGGACCTCATTGGATACGGCGGTGCGCACTCCTGCGGGCTCCTACATGTCGAGGAAGTTAACGGGGGCCATACGTGCTTGATCGTCTAGGCTCCAGACCTATTCCAGCATTGGAACGCTTGCCAAAGCTTCGGCTACACTACCTACCCGAGCCACCTAGTATTGTCCGGGGGCTGCCATTCATTCTTGCCGCGCCTATCAAGGTCGTGCACCAAATTATGTCGATCCTGATTGTCCTGGTTGTCTTAATCAAGGTCCCACCCGAATTTATCCTGGTTCAAGTGAGAAGGACGCGTCATGTCTATTGTTGAGGATGCTGATACTTCTGGACAGAATCCCCCCAGCATCCCGACACTACTCCTCGTACAATTCGTCGGCAAGATTCGAGGATGTAAGGTTATCATCGACTGGCATAACTTGGGATACAGCATTCTGGCTCTGAAAGTTGGAACGAAGCACCCACTCGTAAGAATTGCCAAATGGTGAGCCGACACTAGCTGTGATAGTACGACACCTGATAAAAAAAAATAGGTTCGAAAAGGTCTTCGGTCGTAACGCATATGCTCACCTGTTTGTTACCAAAGCAATGAAGGACCACTTGGTCAAAGAATGGGATCTCCAGTGCGTCTAATAAGCATTTACGGATGTCGTAACACTAACCTTTATGCAAGAGGGAAAAAGGTCGTGCTTCACGACCGCCCCCCGCGCCACTTCCACCGCGCATCCCCACAGGAAACCCACGAGGTTTGTCGGACTTCTATACTCTCGTTCTTAACGAACCTCATTTCCCTCTCTTCAGCTCTTCCAACGACTTCGTTCATCCCTACTCGCCCAACCTTCTCTCCACGGTTTTCTCCCTACATCCACTCCACCCTATTCCACCCCCTTCACCGAGACGGTATCCCCATCAACTAAATCTGGGTTACCCATACCAGCTATCGTTACCGACCAACCTTCCGAAACACCGCCAAGGTTCCTCCCTCCTACGTCCCCTACGAACTTTAGGAACGCTTACTCTCCGCTGGATACGCCCCCTGTTGAGCCTCCCGAGCCTACGTATCATGAAATCCACCTTCCCACATTGCGTCCCAACAGACCGGCACTACTCGTGTCAAGTACGTCCTGGACACCAGACGAAGACTTTTCTATCCTCCTTGACGCGCTCAGTATCTATGAACTTCGCGCCCAACAAACTGGGTCGCAACTACCGAAAGTCCTCGTCATAGTGACAGGAAAAGGTCCCCTCCGCGACAAGTACATGAAAGAGATCAACGAATTGCAGAAGAAGTGGAACTGGGTGAGATGCGTGAGTTTGTGGCTGGAGGCAGAGGATTATCCAATTTTACTTGGTTCGGCGGATTTGGGCATATGTTTGCATTCGAGTTCGTCTGCATTAGATTTACCGATGAAAGTCGTTGATATGTTCGGGTGTGGGTTGCCGGTTTGTGCATTGAAGTTCGACTGGTATGTGGATTTGTTTCATGTTCTCTAAGAAGGTCGGCTGACTAGTAGCGCGGCGCGTAGTTTACATGAGTTGGTGAAAGATAAAGTGAATGGGCTTGTTTTCTCCGATGCTGCACAGCTTGCAGAGCAACTTGAGGTAAGATCTAAGTCTTTCACATGCGGCCAGGGCTTGAAGGGTATCTCAGGAACTACTCGTATCGTTCCCAAACTCACTACAACTCAAAAGCCTTGCTGAATCGCTCAAAGTGCCATCAACAGTGTCGCATCTACATTCACCTAGGGCTACTGTTGAAGACGATGGCGAAAACTGGGTCTGGACCAACTGGGAAGAAAACTGGGGTAGAGTAATGAGACCGCTCATCTTGAACGACGTCAATCTTTGAGCAAGGACATGTGTAATATTACAACAGCAATAGAAGTAGTATCTATATCAGGGTATGGATCGAATCAGGAGACGAAGGGAATTTAGCTGCTTGCTGTTGCCGCAAAGGTGAGTGTTTCAATTCGACCGCGGTTCTTGCATTCCTTCTGCAGGAGCTCGTTGATGCTGCGGAATGCGCTTGGATCGATGAGCATTGTCTGTTGTCAACCCGGTTCAGTAAATAGGTGGTGTGGATTGAAAACGTGTTTACTTACCACCTCCCATTCCTGTCCATTTGTCTCTTCGTGCTCAATCTTTTCACCAGACTTAACGATGTCTTCGCGTAGGCGTTGACTGTCAGCCGCGGGCACGATCACGCGCACGCGCATTCGTGCCCTTTGGATTGGGAGGTTGGACTCGGATTGCAGAAGCCTGATACACTCCGATACCTGTACGCGATAATTATGCATTAGCTGCGAAAGTGAAAGTGGACAGAGTGGACAACATTACCTGACTCTTGGCAGTCTTTCCTTGCTTGACACTAAATCCAGCCTCTGCCATGGCTTTCTCTATCATTCCGACAGGGTAAGGTGTTTGCGTCGCCGGATCTACACATTTCTCCGCTACGAGTGTGGCAATTTCTTTGCGTAGCGATGAAAGATCGTGTTCGCGCTCTTTCTCGCCGACCTGAACTTCTCCCTTTTTCAAAATCTATGGCCACCCATCAGCTGCTGGGTTCCGCCTACTCAACGGTAAGGCGGTTTACCTCCGTCACAATTTTATCGACGTTCGTTGTTCCGAAAGCTTTTTGCAAATCGTTGGATTTGGCGACTTCCCCCTTTGAAACGTTGATGAATACGTTGCTGATTTGGAGGACGTCGTCGAGGTTTGTTTCGCTAGAGACAACTTGATCTATTGGACCTTTTCTGAGCCGAGACCAAGGGCATGCGGTACTTACACGCCGTTTCGCCATTCTTGGACTTTATTCTTGTAACAGGCGATCTGCTCAGCGGCGAAGGGTCGGTTTCAGAATAGAGTGCAAGAGAGGTTGTGAAGAGACAAACCTCGAATCGCTTGCCGCCTTTCTTGAGGCGGACTATGGAAACGTTTGTGAGTCTGGCTGATGTTGAGTGCTCGGGAGAAATCTGGGATTAGCTAGGATGCGTACTTGATTTGGTTGGAGGGCTGTTGGATTGGCATTATGGTGGTTGTTTTGTGGTCTGGTGGTCTGGTAGTGGTAGTCTAGTGTGTGGATGAAAGATGGGTTGGGGGTATGATATAATGGGTTCGGAGCCGGTGCGGATATGCTGCATGAGTAAGTTGGTGATTAGATATCCGCACGTGAGCGGAACTCTGACAGTCTATACATGTCATATAGACCAAGTCCCACAGTGACCCTGGCCATGGGGCATCCCAACTAAAGATACTGCAAAGAAATACGCACACATGTGCAGCGGTTGGCGATCATCACGGCAGAACCTCGCTACTTGGCAGCGAGTTTGGGGAATAATACAGAGTTGATCCAGCGTGTGAAAACCGAGTTAAGTGCTGCGTTCCAGCTCATAACCTTCATCATCATCATCACCTCACCCCACTTGATTCTGCCTTCTTGGTAACTCACGATGAAGGGCATAGGAAAGGCTTTGGCTAGGTAGGCTGGGTCCCAATATACACACTAAGAACCAATGAAGAAATGCTCATGGGACGTAGGACCCCGTTCCAGGTCACTAGCAAGATTGGAATGGCCAAAAGTAAGATAGGCTCCCTGGCCCTGTGAAACGCTTCTTGTCCAAACTGACTCTCAACTGCTTGTTTTGTTTCTCCCTGCGCTTGATTCTACTTTCCGTCACGCCGCCCGACAGAGTCAACGGATCCCGAGTTCGAGGACTATAACCGGCACTTTGGCAATCTCGAGACTGCAGCAGAGCGCCTAATCAAAGATACCAGATCGTTCTGTGAGGCCGTCACTTGTGCGTATTCGCTTTCCGGTGTGTTGTATGACACTATGCTGAATTCGCTTCCGCTGGCAGCGCTCTTTGATCATGGGCACGGGTTCGCAACCCACTTTTCGACAATCTTTCAACCTATAGTCGGAGAATACGATTTATTGGGCAAGCATCCCGACGCTGATCATACCATCCGCAGTGTGCCGAAGTATGAAGCTGCGATGGAAGAAATGAAATCGCTTGTGGCCCCCGAGCTAGAGTTAATTGAGAGCAGGATTCTTGGGCCTGCGAAGGAGTTGCAAACGGTCATGAAGCAGATTCGGAAGACTATCACCAAGAGAGAGCATAAGGTGAGAGCGTTATCAGTATCTCCAGGGGCGTGGTGTTGACAATGTGCAGCTTGTAGATTATGATCGGTTTAATAACTCGTTGACCAAGTTGCGGGACAAGAAGGAAAAATCGTTGAGCGACGAGAAGAATCTGTTCAAGGCGAGTTGCATATACCCACAGAGTCTTCGCGGCTCTGACAGCTCTCTAGCTCGAACAAGACTTTGAGATTGCGACCAACGAGTATGAATATATCAATACGGCATTGAAGCAGGATTTGCCACGTTTCATGCAGTTGTCGACGCAGTTCATTGATCCTCTATTCAACTCATTCTTCTATATGCAGTCAGTAAATCTGTTGTTCGAGTGCATTTCTACATCTCATGTTTCTTATAGGTTGAACATTTATTATTTGATTCTGGAGAAGATGAACAGTTTCGCAGACGCTACCAAGTTTGACATTGCGAACAGGCCTGGAAGCGAGATCGCACAGTCATACGAGGAGAAGCGGACGGATGCTTGGCATGTCATTGAAAATCTGAATATTGTTAAGAGGATCGTCTCAGTTTGTGCGTGTACCTTGATACTTCCCTAGTCGGTGATCTGACGGCTTCTCAGCGAGACTGGTACAGACTACCAGAAGTCAGAACAACCTGCAACGCGCGTCGTCTGCTGCTGGATCTGCGTCGTCTGCCGGCTCTGGGTCCAGCCTACGCGCACCACCTCCCAGCCGATCGCTGTCGTCAGCAGCAGCATACAAGAAGACACCTCCCCCAGCGCCTTCTCTAACCACATCGCCTTCAATGGGCTATGCACCACCTCCGTATTCCCCGAATCCGCCAGAGGAAAAGCCATCTACTGCTGCTGTTGCGGCGGCGGCTGCAGCGAAGAGAGCACCACCCCCGCCACCGCCGCTCAAGTCCAAGCCCAAACCCAAGCCAGCCGTCCAGTATGTTGTTGCACTGTATGATTTCACTGCCCAGGTAGGTGTCAATCATCATTACGTCCAGTGATGATTAAAAAGCTCATGACTCACCTCGTTGCAGGCGGAGGGTGATTTGTCATTTAATGCTGGTGATCGGATTGAGTTGGTGCAGAGAACAGGGAGCACGGAGGACTGGTGGACTGGTCGCTTGAATGGACAAGAAGGTGTCTTCCCTGGTATGTCTTTAATCACGAACAGCGTGGATGAATGCTTATTATTTGTGCAGGAAACTACGTGCAGGAAACCTAGATAGTTATATCGGGGTTAGGAACTATGTAAATTGGCATTCATTTCGTCAGTTGTTTATAATCTATGTTGAGTTGGCGCAATAGGGGAAAGCCGATGGAGGTAATCTCGCAGGTGCGATTGGCTGCCGTGGTACCGTCCAAACAAGAGTCAACAGATTGTGTCAGCCGGACCTGGTAGAGGGACTGAAATGGGTTTCGTTTTCAGCCAGCCTTTTCTTCCATTCACCACAATGTCCTCAACATGCCAATTGTTGCGCCTCAGACATCCCGCACGCCTCTTCCCATCCTCCCCCGTTCACCCAACCCACTCGCCCTCGCAATGTACAACCGTTTTCACCCGGCGGGCTATGATGTCGGCTCTCCGATCACCACCTCCACAGCAGCAACAGCCTCAGCGGCGACACGTACCAGCGTCGCCTTCACCACTACCGGAGACTACTCCTGTGGTGTTACCGGGGGGAACTGCAGTCTCGAACGACGCTGCTTCCCCTCAAGTCGCAGCGCGCCCACCCCCTGCACCAAAAGCGGAAAAACCTAGACCTAGAATACGATCCACCAAGGCCGCTTTGACGATCGTGAGTGCTCTAGACCTCTCTGGCTTTCCTACCCCCTCTGCCAACCATGTCCACAACTTTCATATCTATCTTTTTTTCTACCCCGGTCGTACGACAATTTGGCTGATTGTCGATGAATGTTGTTGTGGAATTTACAGACGCCCACTGCTGTGTCACGGTTACGCGCACTCCTCAGTGGTCCAACCCCCCAACTCATACGCATTGGCGTGCGGAACAAGGGGTGTGCCGGGCTATCATACCACCTAGACTACGTAGACAAGCCTGGCAAGTTTGATGAGGTCGTGGAGCAGGATGGAGTCAAGGTGCTCATAGATTCGAAAGCGCTCTTCTCGATAATTGGGAGCGAGATGGATTGGAAGGAAGATGCTCTTAGGTTTGTCCACCTTCCCTGTCGACTTGCTGCCTGTTGCTTATGACTGTTGCCATCACCATCATAGTGCTAAATTCACATTCAAGAATCCTAATATCAAGGACGCATGCGGTTGTGGAGAGTCGTTCACTGTAGGATCATGATTATGATTTCTCGTTTCCGTGCCTTTTGCATATACGGAAAGCAAACTCCCGGCAGTCAATCTTGGTTTATCACATCCTTATACATCTCGTCCGTTTACCCCCGATCCTTCCCTTTTGCTTGATTACACGTATACACCCTTTATACTCGCCCTACAGTCTTGTATCCATATCTGATGATCCTTTTCTTCACGTCAGTCGTTTTAGACAATCTGCTCAATGTATCACTTTGTAACTTAATATAATGCATCATGGCAGAAACCATACAAACTACTGCAAAAACACGCGAAGCTCCTAATATATTGAAAGGGCATGTATGGGAGCTCCGTCCGACGGGATGATATAAATTGCCAACAAGTGGCCAATTCAGTGGACTTCGCGACTTCTGCGCTTCTCGACAATGAAGCATGAGAAAGGATAATACGACACATGGGAAAGCGAGAGCATAAATGCATCATCGATATTGATATGGGCTCCAGCCCGATTGATGTTGGGCTGTATGAAGAGGCTGCTGAGGTCTGTATGGTTGCTGAGCGCCATTTGGAACATTGACTTGGCTTGAGTACACGTTTCCTCCGCCGTGATTCGAGCTCCAAGGATTTGTCGGATTGGTGCCATTCGCGTTATTGGCATTATGACCACCGCCTCCGCCGATTGAGTAGTTGAACTCGATGGATGGCAGCTCAATATTGTAGGACGTATACTGAAACCCAGTCGAGTACGTCTGATATTCTCCTGTGTTCGCCATGCCCGAAACGGGTTGTGGCGGGGGAGCAGGAGCAGCGCTAGGGTCTTGAGCATAATACACACCAGGATCTGGCGTGAGTGCAAATTCAGTCCCTGTAGGAGGAGCTGCGGGTTCTGCACCAGTAACAGGCTCCCCACCACCACCACTGTCACCACCGCCCTCTCCACCAGTACTTAGGCTTGCGAACCCAGATGCCAGAGCATCAATAATGCCACCTCCATCTTCCTCGTCCTCCTCTTCAACACCCAAACTAGATAAGAGTGTTTGTGTGCCAAACTGAAGGGCTGTTTGGCCTAGTGAACTTGCGAGTGATGAGCCAATGCTGCTCATGAGTCCTGAAGGCTTTTTGTTCGGTTTGGTAGGTTTGGTGGGTCTGGGAGGTCTGTTGTTGGGAGAGGTCGGGGCGTTGTATGTTGTGTGTTGTGGCTGTTGTATTGACTGTGGCTGAACGGGTGGAGAGGTAGGTTGAGCAAGATTTTGCGGGCGTACGGGTGTGGCAGAAACTTGCGGTTGTTGCTGGGCGCTGGGGAGATGTGGAGGCAGAGGAATGGATGCTGAGGATTGTGCACCAACAGGGGGTGGAGGGGGTGGGGGAGGTATCGGACTCGTAGCTTGAGCTGGAACAGCGGGTTGTGGAGAAGGCATGGATAAATGCACGGCTGACCCTGTTGCACCTGACGCAGGAGCCGGGGCGCCCATGATGATCGCTACACCAGGTGGTGGGGGAACGGGTATGGTAGAAGATTTGGATGAGAACGGGTCAACGGAAGTGTGATTTCCAGCCTGAGCATGGGTCACTCCTGCCTCCGAACCTTGTGGAACTTTTATAGTTGTCGACACAGTCCTAATCTCTCGAGGTTTGTTTGCATTAGTATCCACATAGTTCAGAGGAAACAGACTCCTCGTTTGATATGGCGTGTCGTACGTTGCACTACGATTCGTTCGAGTCGTAGTTTCATGCATCTGGGTCGTAAAAGATGTTCGGAAGTATCCATCCGACTCAGAACGGCCTCGTGGGTGTGATGCGCTGCCTAAGTGCGGTCTCGCATTCGTGGCAGAAGGCACTGTTTGGTGGGTTTCATCCGGGAAAGAACGCTCCGAGTACGA